>SKCR01012871.1:0-260183 GCA_019454045.1 Zanthoxylum bungeanum
TTTTACAACTATATTCATGGACACTTTAACTTATTACACAAACAGTCACTATTATACATAATGCATGATACATGACTTTACTTGACTCAGTCTGAACTGTGACTCTGTACTTGATCTGTTGGACCCTAACAGCCTAGTGATTGCCATCAGTATCCATCCTCCCGAGCTCGTCCTCTGGGTAAACCTGCAAAACAAAACACTGAGAGTGGAGGGGTTAGATCGTTTGAACGAACTAGTGAGTGGGCAGTTTAAAATAGAAAATGAAATACTTTACAAAATATTCATTTGTTCTGAATCGAAATCATCTCTAAGAAAACAGATCTTTTCTTAAATCTCTTTCGTATCTGAAAAAATTTATCTTTTAATAAAAATTTTCTGAAAATTCTTTTCTGTATGTAAAACTCTGAGCTTTTCTGTAAAGCTGATTTCTTTCTAAAACTCTTTCATAAAGCTATTTATCTGGAAATCTCTTTCATAAAACTATTCTTTCTGAAAAACCATATCTTAGAAAATCTCATTTCTACAAATCTGTCTCTAAAAATCATTTCTCTGAAAAACATGATGTATGAGGCTGTTACGTCTCCGTCCCCCATATGCCTAAACTAGTGGTCTTGGGGTGTTAGTCTCATCGTCCCCCAAGGCACTGAACTAGAGCCAGGCGTGCTGATCCATGCTATCATCCTAACCCTTAATCTAGGGTCTAGGGGAGTTACAGAGACATCTGATAAAAGTCCCACAATTTATATTTTAAATAAGTTTATCGATTATAGATTGTCGGCCGGAATCACTATTTTCTTCGGTGAAGCAAAGTAGTACCAGTCTGATTCTAAAAAGAGTGAGTGGACTCTTTTCTCAAATTGATTTCTACTTATTTTCTTTTGATTTACAAATTACTTTTCAGCACATAGGGCGTTAGCCGAAATGATTTACATATTTTTTATGATTGAGAATGTTTTAGAAAGCTTTGATTTTGAAAGCATGATTTCTTTGATTTTTGGAGACATGGGGGAAAAACTCACCTCAGTTATAACTTGGTACATATACTGGAATTGACGGATTCAGAATGTGTGCACACGTAGTTCAAGACTAGGGATGACAGATGCCCATAGATCCTAGATTCAGGACTAGGGGACGGCGAGACGTAACGCCCCTAAACCCTAGATTCAGGGTCAGGATGATAGCATGGATCAACATGACTGGCTCTAGTTCAATGGCTTGGGGACGGCGAGACATAATGTAATGACATGAAGTTTTATAGCTCAATCAAAGTTGTAACTCGGGAACTGAGATAAATTCTCTCTGCACGTTAGCGGAGATTCTAGAGACAACTTAGTAGCCCTATTGCAACATATGGGCCATAATCAAAATTAGGAAGAGTTTAGTCCAAGCCAAAAGCACAATAAAGAAATCTATATTTTGGCCCAAGTTCTTTGTCTTTCTACGAAATACATACATTCAAGACTTCTCTAGAATTATTTTGGGCATGTTTTAGAGATAAAAAAAATTGAGAAGCCCTCACTTTGACCCCCAACAGAAAATTTTAGAAAAGAAAAGAAGAAGACTTTCATTTTCCTTGTAAAAATTCCAAGATAACCAAGACTAAACCTTCTCAAATTAAGCTTCGGGAGAAGGAAATGAATCTTGAAGAACTCATTCGTGAAGAAATAATTGAATACAAGGTAAGGGAATATTGACCCAAATCTTGATTTGTTGAGTTTTGATGATTTGATGATTGTAGTATATTGTTAGCTTAATATTGATGATGATTGGATGATTATTGGGTTAGGAAATTAAGGTTTTGTGGAACCCCCAAGTTGTAAGAATCCCTAAGTATGAAACTAAGTTAGGATCTATGGAATAGATGTGAGATGGTGTTATAGGGTTTAATTGATGATATTTTGTGTGTTTGATATGGTTATAGCTTGAGTAGTGTTATGAAAGCTAAGAATGAAGATGGAGTTGAATTTGGGTCCTGAAAAAGGCCGGCTTCATGACGTGTACTGGAGAAATGCTTTCTGATGTTGTTATGGAATGTGAACGTCGCGATGCCGAAGGACTAGCATCGCGACGTAGAAAATAAAAGAGACTCACTTCCTCGATTCTTTTTGGTGGATGTCGCGATGCACATCGCTTAGGGTCACGACGTGTGAGGGAGTCGCGATGACCAACCTTTACGTCACGACATGTAGAATAGAGGTTGCTTACTGCCTCACCTGATTGGGTGGGCGTCGCGACGCCCATGTCCAGAGTCGCTACGCGTGACCAGATTCCCATGATCATTATTTTATCAATTCCAATTTTATCCTAAAAGGTTAAGGGGCACTCTAAGGCTTTTGTATAAGTGTGTAAACACATAATAAGTTTTTCCATAACCATAGAACATCAACCATATATTGCATATGCTTTTCTATTTATTACAAGGGAACTAATGATTTCTTTGACATTAGATCGGCGTCAAAGCACTCGAAGATCACCTACGCCAGGAACCACACCAGACTTCCCGTAGCACTATGAGTGGGATACTTATTTCAAGTTATTATATTTTTAAAATATATATTCTAATTCCTTGATTTTTAATGAGTTTTATCGAAAGATTATTAAAACACCAATTTCAGATGACTTGAGATGTTTGATGGTGAAAATGATTTCAAAGCATGAGTTTATGATTTCGGAGGCATGAGGAAAAACCCACATCAGGTGTAACTTATGGAATTGATAGGTACAACAAGTGCACATGTTGATCAGGACTAGGGGGATGGCGATACATAACGCCTTGAGATCCTAGATTTCTGGGTTAGGGGGACGACGATATGTAACGCCCCTAGACCCTAGATTTAGGGACATGATAGTGGGATACATTGGGGGATGATGATACATAATGTCCCAATGGCATGGGTTTACACACTTGGTTCTAGATTAGTAGCTTGGGGGATAGCGATACATAACGTCCCACGACCACTAATTTAGTCGTATGGGGGACGACGATACATAACGCCCCTATGCGTCAGAGATTTACAAACTTTCAGATATTTTCAGACGGATGAATTTATGAAATGATTTTCACATATGATTTGAAAGAAAGACATGATTTCAGATTGATGAATTTAGAAAAATAGTTATTTGTTACTAGCTTTCGACAAAGTATTTCTAACATTATTTTTTGGTTTTATAGCTCGACTCACTGAGTTCTTTTGGACTCACCCCCCACTTTCTCGTTTGGCAGGACCTTTTAGCTGGTGAGCCACAGTTATCTTTTGGAGACATGGATTAGGGACAGGAATAGTACTGCAGTCAATGGGTATAGCGGTACATCATGTCATCCCTATATTCATATAGAATGTAGTGTGTACTTCGGTTTCTTTTGATGTACGACATGTATATAATTGTATAAAGTACTCGGTTTATCTATGTTTTCTTGTGGTTCATGTTGTAAATCAGTTTATGGAATGTTTGTGCTTGTTCAATGGTAATATAAAGAGTTATTAAGTCAAGAATTCGGGGATTTCTATAGTTCAGTCAGAGGCTTAGATAATAGTGGGACATGTCATCTGTCGGTAACATTCCCGGATTAGGGATGTTACACGTAAGGCCCCAAGACCACTAGTTTAGGCATATAAGGGGACGGCGAGACGTAACGCCATCATATGTCAGGTTTTTCAGAGACAGATTTTCATAGAAATGATTGTTAGAGACACATTTACAGAGATGAGATTTTCTGAGATATGGTTTTTCAGAAAGAATAATTTTATGAAAGAGTTTTCCAGAGAAATAGCTTTTTGAAAGAGTTTTAGAAAGAACTCAACTTTATAGAAAAGCTCAGAGTTTTATAGACATAAAAGAGTTTTCAGAAAAGTATATTGAAAGAGAATTATTTTCAGATACGAAAGATTTCGGAACAAATGAATGTTTTGTAAATTATTTCAGTTTCTATTTTAAATTGTCCACTCACTAGGTCGTTCAAACGATCTAACCCTCGAACTCCCAGTGTTTTGTTTTGCAGGTTTACCTGAAGGACGAGCTCAGAAGGATGGATATTGATGCCAGACTAGGGTGTTTGGGTCCAACAGATCAAGTACAGAGTCACAGTTCAGACTGAGTCAAGTAAAGTCATGTATCATTAGTGACTGTATGTGTAATAAGTTAAAGTGTCCATGAATAGAGTTGTAAAAAAAAGTACTATTGAGTACACAATTATGAATATTGAGTTGCATTTCATATTTTTGAGTTGGGTAATGGTCCATATGGATGAGTTTACATTTGAAATAAGATTAATAGTGTTGATCATAGTCAGTGAGTCAGAGGCTTAGGGGGAAAGGTCAGTATATTCCCTATCGGTAGCATCTCCGAGGTGTGGGATCTTACACATGCATTCATTGAGAAATAAGATGCCAGCAATAACCAAAATATGCAAACATTGATTGATCTGAAAGATACTTTTTCTAAAATCACATATACATCAACTATTAATGAGAAATGGAAGTTTCTTGCACAACCCAGCGAAACCCCAAGAGTCATCAAAACCTTCACGAGGGTAGTTCTGGTAGTTAACACATAGACTAAGTCAAATCTGTTATTACTCTTCATAGTGGTAAGATAATCCAAAGAACTATTCTTGAACCTCGTGAAAATTTAGCTTTATATAGGGTAAGGAAGGGGTTGATGAACCATTACTTATCGTTGATGATAACGATTTTTCACATACACCTCAATTTCTTCAAGTATTGAAGACAAATAAATTGAACCATTCCCCATAGATATATGAAAAATTCAAACAAATGAAGGTCAATATTCCTTTGTTAGATGTCATCCAACATATACCATCTTTTACCAAATTTCTGAAAGACATATACATCGTTAAAAGAAAACATCAAGTAAGAAAGAAAGTTTTTCTAGCTGAACATGTAAGTTCCATTCTCTCTACTAATAATGCATTAAAATACAAAAACCTTAGTTGTCTAACTATTTCATGTATTATTGTAAATCAAAAAATTCAACATGTTTTGCTTAATCTTGGAGTTAGTGTCAATTTGCTTCAATTTTGGGTTTACCAACAACTTAATTTTGGCAAGTTAAAACCAACCTGACCACTATTTTTCTTATGGAAAGCGTGTTATTACAAGTCAATTAATTCATATATCATGTGGATTTTATTGTCTTTGAAACACAACCTGTAATAGACAGTTATAAGCCAATTCATGTAATACTTGGTCGTCCATTTTTAGCAACAACTAATGATTTAATTAATTATAGGAATGGAATCAAAAATTTATCCTTTGGAAATATGACGTTGGAGCTTAATATGTTTAAAATGTGCAAACAACCATACGATGAGGATAGTGAAAATGAGAACATGGAACTAATTGAACCAATTTTGGAGAAACATATTCAGTGGAGTTTATCTAACCCTATGTAAATTTGTATAGCTAATATTCTTGAAGAAAGTACACAATTATATTCACATATTTCTAAAGATATTTCTTTACTTGATTCTACACATATACTGGAAGAAAATGGAGAAAAATAAATTTTGAGGAACTGGGAACACTGGAAGAAGAAAAACATGAGGAATCACCCAAATTGGAACTAAAGACTTAGCCAGAAGGATTGAAATATGCATTTCTTGGAGATGAACAAACTTATCATGTGGTAATTGTTGGACAATTATGACCATAACATCACTATTTGTAAAAGACATTGTGGTTGATGTACAAATTAACTATGTGACAAAGGAAATTGCTATTTTATCATTTTGTAATTAGATTACTTGAATATATATAAATGATAAAATTCCTTATGATTAGTTCCGGATTAATAAGATATGAGACATTATCAATCCATGAACGGTTTAATCATTAAATATCCCTAGTCGTAGTATTATCGAGACTGGACATCGATAATGCGGATAGAGGATAGACTAGTATTGTACCTGTGCGCATTATGGAAGCTTAACGACATAGTTCTCATATATTTAAGTATGGATATTTATGCAAGTGTGATAAGAGGTGTGTTTGTGTTTTTTTTTGGTACGGAAAAACAGCTTCGCTCTGGATAGACCCCTTAGAGTCTCATTGGTAGTATGACTATGTGTCTATGGAAATTCGAATCAGGGTATGTGTATTGGTCTTAACATGAGACTTGCATCGATAATACTTGCGACAATCAGTACGCTTTGGTTTGGTCATCCGGGGCTTTAACAGGTTCTTGATGTATATGCCTCTTCTGGGCTATGGAGAAGAATCGTAGTGTATTGGGGGTGTGATTCAAGATAAGAAGTATCACTTCCAGTCATATGGAGATGATGATATGGCAGGGATACAAAAAGAATGGTTACTCTTAAATGACTACAGCTATCGGATAATATGGGACAAGTCATGATTATCGATACAGAGACTTAGTGCTAGTGATCCGATACTGCTTCTACAGGGCAGACATAATTCCAGCCCCAGGCAGCATATGGACATCTGATACTGGATCGTAATACGCAAGACTTAGTATACTGATGAGCGGAAAATATATCAATATTTACCGCCCCTTTTACTTAATATTTTGTTTAGTTTCTCGGGTTTGATGAACGTTTTGATATGTTTTATTTTATTTTGCAGATAAAATAATATCGGGACTCAATGAAATCATTTAGGACGAAATGTGGATCAAATAAGGGCAATTATTGGACTTGATATATTAATTTTGGAGATTGGAAACTTGAAAGGGCGTTTTTGACGAAGTGCAGTTTTGGAAATTCCAGTTTTGCGCATCTGTCGTATTTGGGCATAACTGTTTACTCAGATATCGGATTGAGCTGATTCAAGTTCCAGATTAAAGAAGACTCAAAGATCTACAACTTTGAAAGAGAACATATTTTCAAATTCTGATGATTTCATGACCGAAATTGATGAACCATCCAGAAGTGTGTGGAGTGTAATTATTAAAAGTCATTATCAATCATTTTCAAAGCAAAATATTAATTAATAAATAATTAATAAAAATTATCAAATCACCACCAAACAAGATAAGAAATTAGTGGAGCAATTATGGATTTTTGGTGGAGTAATTAGTGGAGAAATTAATAATGGATTTGTGGAGAAATTGATTGATGATTTGATGGTGGCAAAATTTTGCCTATAAATACCAAGCCATTTCATTTGTAAAATTCATACTTTCTTCTTTGAAATCCTTAATGAAAAAATAAAAAGATTGTATCTAGTTTGTTTATTTTTAGTTTTCAGTAATTAATTTTCAATTCGCACTTTCTTTTCTTTACTTTTCAGTTTTACTTTCCGTAATTTACTTTACGCATAACACTTTCCTTTCTTTACTTTTTCAGTTTTTATTTTTCAACCATGAGGAGGTAACTTCCCCTGCCGAGGTGAAAGGTAATTCTTTTACTGTTACTATCTTAGATTAATCTCCCTTAGACACAACATATTCACTATTCTAAAATTTGACTTAAAAAGGAATACCGCTATATTGGTCGGTGGGCTATTTAATTTAAACTGTTAAACCTGACTAAGCAAGGATACCGCCAGATTGGTCGGTTGGTAATTTATTAATTTGGTTCCGCCTTTATGGCTGGTTATTTCTTTATCGCCTACATGGCAGGTTCATGGACAAATTTTACCGCCTTTATGGCTGGTCGGACTTAACTTGACTTAATCAGGGTACCGCCTATATGGTCGGTTGGTTTTAATCTCACAAGTGATTATGTTATACTAAGGGAGATATCTAAGTTAGTAATTAGTAAAAGTAATTCCTTTTATCTTGGCAGTTTATTTTCATTTACTTTCCCGCTTTTACTTTCTCGCAGTTACTTTTTAGCATTTTTATTTTATGTCTTTTAAGTTTTCATTAGCCATAGCTATGTATTGTAACTAAGTTAGTATCTAGGGTTGTGATGAATTTCAATATAACCGGTTTATAAGGGGTTAGATTATAGGTTGGGTAATTTAAAGATTTATTTATTGAGTCTTAATCTTAATGCTTTTTATTAACTGGCCATTAATAAAATTGATTAGGTAAACTTAAAATGAACTAGACATAGGGATTTTAAGTTTAAGACCTTAGACTCAATAACCCACGATCTTCCTTGAGGATAGATAACCCTTTTAATAGATTTCCTTACAGGATAGGAATATACCTGTCGGGCGGGGGTAGCCATAATTGGAACTTAATCTTAATGAATCTAGGTAATTTGGTTGACATAGACATATGGTTCAATTGGATTATACTAGGTATTTGAAATTGACCATCGGAAGAGGCTTTTACATAAATTAGTGTTCCAGGTTAATAAATCAATATATACCCAACTTTAAGATAACCACTTCATCTTCTAAATAATATTGGAATTAATCACAACCCTGGATAGTTTTTATAAATTTGGATTTTTCTCAACCTACTTTTAAGCAATTTTATTTACTTGTTTTAAATTTAGAATCATCGTCATTTCAAATCAATCAATCAAACAACCTGTTAGATACTGGTAATCAGTTGGCCCCATAAATTAATAACAAAAAGGTTTTAAGTCCTCGTGGGATCGATACTTTTTATACTACTTGAACGATACGTGCGCTTGCGTTATACGTGTGTGATTACGCCGGTCAAGTTTTTGGCGCCGTTGCCGGGGACTTATTTATCTTTTACTATTAGTTTAGGGGTTAGATTTGTTACTTGTATCTTATTTTTCTTTTTACTTATTGTTTTTGTTTTCTTGTGTTTCAGGTTCTCAGACATTTAATGAGACGAGCCAGAAGCTTTGAAATCCATCCGCTTGACCCTGAGATTGAAAGAACCATCAGACAGTTGAGAAGGGAAAGGCGAGAAGGCCAAGAAGCAATTGTTAACATGGAACCTGAACCTTTGGAGGTTGCACCACCAATTCCCATTCGAGACAGAACCATTCCAGTGGTAGATGGCCTCATTTCCTGTATTGTACTTCCTCCCTTACCAGCAAATGCAGGTGACATCAAAACTTGCATTCAGATGATTCAGCAGTCAGTTCAGTTTGGGGGGAATGCAACTGAAGATCCTAATGCCCACATCAGCAACTTCCTGGAAGTTTGTGGCACTTTCAATTACAACCGAGCATCAGAAGAAGCAATGAGACTGCGGGTTTTTCCATACTCCTTGAAAGACAGAGCAAAGGCCTGGCTACATTCACTATCAGCTGGTTCCATCACAACATGGAACACTCTAGCCACCAAATTCCTTGCAAAATACTTTCCACCAGCCAGAACTGCAAAGTTGAGGAATGACATCACATCCTTTGTGCAGCAAGATTCAGAATCTCTGTACGAAGCTTGGGAAAGATACAAAGATCTGCTCCGGAAATGTCCTCACCATGAGATTCCAAAATGGCTTCAAGTCCAAACTTTCTATAATGGACTTTCTGGATTGATGAGAACCACATTGATGCTGCTGCTGGAGGAGCTTTGATGTCAAAAGGAGAAGATCAAGCCTGGGACCTAATCGAAGAGATGGCCAATAACAATTCCTTGTGGCCAACAGAAAGGAGCTTGATTCAAAGAATTGCAGGAATTTATGAAGTTGGAGCCAACACAGCAGTTAGTGCCAAACTGGACCAGATATGCAAATTCATGGAGACTCTCAACACTCAAAGCAATATTGGAGCAACAAGTTCAACATATGGAGGAGCACCAGAGCCAACTCAACCTGAAGAAAGAAGAAACTGAATAGTCAACAATTTCAACAGACAGGGAAACAATCCATATTCCAACACCTACAACCCAGGGTGGAGGAATCATCCCAATTTTTCATGGAGCAACAATTCTGGACAAAGGAACAATCCACCACCAGGATTTCAGCAACAGAACAATCCACCACCTGTATTCCAGCAACATAACAAAGGCCAGGAGCATGAAAAAGAACCAGTAATGGCAGAAGTGCTGGCTCAGTTAAAAAAATACGATGCTATGATTCAGAACCAATCAGCTTCTATCAAAGCACTGGAAAATCAGATTGGACAACTGGCCAATGCTCAGAGTTACAGACCACCAGGAAATCTTCCCAGCAACACAGAACCGAATCCAAGGAACCGAGGGAGGAAGAGCAATGTCAAGCCATCACCTTGAAAAGTGGTACTGAAATCAACAAAGATGTTGGAATCAAGGCAACCATTGAAGATGTTCCAAAAGAAGCAGAGCAACAGATGGAGGAAAAAGAAGCAAAGGAAAAAGAACAGATTACTCCACCTCCACCTTTTCCTCAGCGTCTTCAGAAAAACAAACTGGACAAGCAGTTTGCTCGATTCCTGGAAGTATTCAAAAAGCTGCACATCAACATCCCATTTGCAGAAGCCTTGGAACAAATGCCCAGCTATGTCAAATTCATGAAAGATATTCTTTCACGAAAACGAAGATTGGGAGATTACGAGACAGTAGCATTGACGGAAGAATGCAGTGCCATCATTCAGAGGAAACTACCCCAGAAGTTGAAAGATCCTGGCAGTTTCACAGTCCCGTGCACCATTGGAGAACATTACATCGGTAAGGCTTTATGTGATTTAGGTGCTAGTGTTAACTTGATGCCTTTTTCTATTTACAGGAAACTACAGATTGGAGAGAAGCAATGCCTACCTCTGTCTCTTGCAACTTGCCGATCGGACGCTCGCATTTCCAAGAGGAGTGGTTGAAGATGTGTTGGTGAAAGTTGACAAACTCATTCTCCCAGCTGATTTCATTATCCTTGACATGGAAGAAGACAAAAAGATGTTCCTATCATTCTTGGGAGACCATTCTTGGCTACAGGGAGAACTGTGATTGACGTACAAAAAGGAGAACTAACCATGAAAGTTCAGGACCAAGAAGTTACTTTCAATGTTTTCAAAGCCATGAAATTCCCGAGCGATGAAAAGGAAGAAGAATGTTTCAGAATTGATGTTGTTGATAGTATCATTCAAGATACTGATACAATTCCCACAGACAAACTTGAAGCTTGCATCACCAACATGTCTGACAGTGAGCTTGATGCTGAAATTATGGAATGTATCAACTATCTTGACAAGCCGTTTCGTTTCAAAGTGACACAACCAATTGAAAGTTTGGAACTTCCAAAGACAGACCGGATCAAACCCTCGATTGAAGAACCACCGCAGCTGGAGCTGAAGTTACTCCCGAGCCATCTCAGGTATGCATTTCTTGGAAACTCTTCTGAATTACCTGTTATAATTTCTTCGTCGCTAACATTGGAACAGGAAGAAAAGTTGCTGAGAGTATTGCGAGATTGCGAGAGCACAAGAAAGCCATTGGTTGGACTATAGCAGACATTCGAGGCATTAGTCCATCATTTTGCATGCACAAAATCTTGATGAACGATGAGTACAAACCCACTGTGGAGCATCAACGGAGACTCAATCCAATCATGAAGGAAGTCGTGAAGAAAGAAATCATCAAATGGTTGGATGCTGGCATCATTTATCCCATTTCAGACAGCAGTTGGGTGAGTCCTATGCAATGTGTGAAGAAAGGAGATAATATGTGATCGCAAGAAAGAAGAATATTATGAACATAGAATGATGAGATGAAAGATAATTCCGACAAGAACGGTGACTGGATGGAGAGTATGCTGGACTACCGTAAGCTGACAAAGCCACCAGAAAGGACCATTTTCCGCTGCCATTCATTGACCAGATGTTAGACAGATTGGCGGGACATGAGTTCTATTGCTTTTGGATGGATATTCAGGATACAATCAGATTTCCATTGCACCAGAGGATCAGGAGAGGAGAAAACCACATTTACATGTCCTTATGGTACTTTTGCTTTCCGCAGGATGCCATTTGGACTATGTAATGCCCCTGCCACATTTCAGCGTTGCATGATGGCCATCTTCTCAGATATGTTGGAGCAGAGTATGGAGGTTTTCATGGATGACTTTTCTGTATTTGGAGATTCATTTGATCATTGTTTGCAAAATCTTGAACATGTATTACAAAGGTGTGAAGACACGAACTTGGTACTCAACTGGGAGAAATGCCACTTTATGGTACAGGAAGGCATTGTTCTTGGACACCGGATCTCACAAAAGGGAATCGAGGTAGACAAAGCAAAGATCGAGACAATTGAAAAAAACTACCTCCTCCAACATCTGTCAAAGGCATTCGGAGTTTTCTTGGACATGCAGGTTTTTACAGGAGATTTATCAAAGACTTTTCCAAAATTGCAAAACCTCTTTGCAACCTTCTGGAAAAGGATGTGCCTTTCAACTTCACCAAAGAATGCCAGGAAGCCTTCGAGATCTTGAAACAGAAGCTGGTTTCTGCCCCCATCATTGTAACACCAGACTGGACCCTTCCATTTGAAGTAATGTGTGATGCTAGTGATTTTGCTGTAGGTGCAGTTTTGGGACAACGCAAAGCAAAGATTTTCCACACCATTTACTACTCCAGCAGAACTCTAAATGAAGCTCAACTCAACTACACAACCACTGAAAAGGAGTTGCTTGCAGTTGTGTTCGCTTTTGACAAATTCCGTTCTTATCTGTTGGGTCCCAAGGTGGTAGTCTACACAGATCATTCAGCAATCAAATATCTGATCGCGCGAAGAAAGATGCCAAACCCAGATTGATCCGTTGGATACTTCTTCTGCAAGAATTTGACGTGGAGATTCGAGACAGGAAAGGAACAGAGAACCAGGTGGCAGATCACTTATCGAGGATCGAGAATGGAGAAACAGCTGGCAAAGAACTGTCAATCAACAAAGAAACTTTTCCAGATGAACAGCTGTTTGCCATGAAACAACAAGATACCCCTTGGTATGCTGACTATGTCAACTACATTGTGTCAGGAAAATGGCCGTTGGAATGGACAACTCAACAACGGAAGAAATTCTTCAAAGAAGTCAAGCACTATATCTGGGATGAGCCGTACCTGTTCAAACGGTGTGCTGATCAATTATTGAGACGGTGTGTTCCACAGGAGGAGGTCAACAGTGTTTTGCAGCACTGTCATTCATCACCATATGGCGGACACTTCAGCGGAAACAAAACTGCAGCAAAAGTCCTTCAATCAGGTTTGTTCTGGCCTACACTTTTTAAAGATGCTTATCTTTTTGCTTTTCAATGTGACAGGTGCCAGAGAATGGGGAATATTTCGAGAAGAAACGAAGGACCATTGCAAAACATTCTGGAAGTTGAGATATTTGATGTGTGGGGTATTGATTTCATGGGACCCTTTGTTCCATCATTGGAAACCTGTACATCTTGGTTGCTGTAGATTACGTCTCCAAATGGGTTGAAGCAATTGCACTGCCATCCAATGATTCAAAAGTGGTGATCAAATTCCTGAAAAAGAACATTTTCACTCGGTTTGGAACACCTCGAGCAATCATCAGCGATGGTGGCTCTCATTTCTGCAACAAATACTTTGATGCACTTCTATCCAAATACGGAGTTACTCACAAGGTTGCCACAGCCTACCATCCACAGTCAAATGGACAGGTTGAAGTTTCAAACAGAGAAATCAAAAGAATCTTGGAAAGAACCGTTGGATCAACAAGGAGGGACTGGTCTACAAAACTGGACGATGCATTATGGGCCTACCGTACAGCTTACAAGACACCCATTGGTATGTCACCATATCGATTGGTGTTTGGGAAAGCATGCCATCTGCCAGTTGAGCTTGAAACAAGGCGTACTGGGCACTGAAGAAGAAGTTGAATTTTGATCCACAAGCTGCAGGAGAGAAAAGACTTCACCAACTCAATGAATTGGAGGAATTTCGCCTACAGGCTTATGAGAATGCCAGACTGTACAAAGAAAAGACCAAGAGATGGCATGACCAAAAATAGTGCACAGACAGTTGGAACCAAGGCAACAGTGTTGTTGTACAACTCGAGGTTGAAACTTTTCCCTGGAAAGTTGAAATCAAGGTGGTCAGGTCCATTTGTGATCACTCAGGTTTTACCACATGGAGCTGTTGAGTTACTGGATCCCAATACCAACAACACATTCAAAGTTAACAGTCAGCGGGTTAAGCATTATTGGGGAGAACCGTTGGAGCGTCAAAAAGAAATGTCACACTTTCAGATCCAGCCTAAACGTTCGAAAAGTCACGTCTAGCTGACGACTTTAAACTTAGCGCTCGCAGGGAGGCAACCCATGCAATTTGTGTATATATTGTGATTTTGTGTGATTTAATTTTGTGTGTTTAGTTTTTGCAGATTAAGATGGAAGAAGCTCTCGTAAATCTTCACAAGCAATTTCCTTCTCTCCCTCAAAAATCTCTGATGAAAGTTTACAAAGCTCGCTTGGAACGGATGAGACTATTGATGAACAAAGGTATTCCTACTGATATTTGTTGGGTAATCGAAGCACGAATTCGTTTAGCAGGTGAGTATTCTGAGTCTTGTAATTCTTATTTACCTGGATTTGGAGAAGAAGCACCTATGCAAAGAAACGTAGAGCTAAGCAAATGGGTGTTTGTTTCAAATGTGCACGTTGGAATTGTAATACTCGTTGTCGTTCTTTAGGAATGGTGTCTGATAATCGAGAAGACAAAATTAAATTCATTAGGGATGGCTTGAGTAAGGAGTCTTTAGATGATCTATCTTCGACTCTTGAGACGCATCCCAGTGGATATGTTCATATAGCCATTCGCCAATTATATACAAATTTCTAAAAGAAAGACAACAGTTAAGTCTTGGGAATCTGACTCAAAAAGACCCTGTTTGCCAATTTATAAGAAAATTGGATGGGAAGCTTGTCCTGACGCATAGATGTCAATCAAGCGTTACTTTTCTTGTACATATTATTATATCTCTTGTCTTTTCTAATAATTCTGATTTGTTTTGTTGTTTTCTTTTATTTTCTCCGACAGGATCCAGATTTTTTTACTATCACGATTTATTTTACTATTTTGATACTAATCGTCCTCTGGAAGATACTTGTGCTATTTTTACTCACCTTTTCAGGTATATATAAATTCAGCTCGTCAATGCACTTTTGAAGGCATCCTGATTTGAGAAAGAAATACATAAAAACATGGAAGCCACTTCAAGAAGACGAGTTGAAAACATTTGTGTGTTTTGCGGTAGTAGTGTTGGTACTAAGCCACAATACATAGAAGCAGCACAGGAATTGGGTCGAGTCTTAGCTGCAAGGAATATGCACTTAATATATGGCGGAGGCAATCTTGGATTAATGGGGATCGTTTCAAAGGCCGTACAGGAAGGAGGCAGTCATGTTTTGGGAATCATCCCAAAACCCTTGGCAGAGGCAAATCTTATTGAATCATCAAACGGAGAGGAACTGATCGTGCCAGGTATGTCTGAACGACTGGTAGAATAGAAATGATTAACCGTGCTGATGCTTTTATGCTTTGCCAGGTGGCTTGGGCACATTGGAGGAAAATTTTATAGTATATCTTGGGCGAACCTGAACATACACCAGAAACAGCTTGGACTGTACAACGTTGATGGATTTTATGATTTTCTTTGTGTGTTCTTGATGATGCTCGGAGAAATGGGTTCGTGTCAAAACCTTTGAAATAACTCCTCTTCACTGCCAGAACTGCTCCGGATCTAAATAGACCAACTCATAGCCTATGAACCACAGAGTTGACCCTATCTTTCAAAGATAAATTGGTCCGAGGACGATCGTGGTAAGAGGCGTCGAATTAATCTGGATCTTAACCTTTAATTTCCTGTAGATTTCAGCTAACCAGGTACGACCTTCTTAACTCTCCTATTACTGTTTAAGACATTGGCGACAATGTCTCATTTAGGTTTGGGGGAGGAAATTAGTTGATTAGTACCTTGTTTTTAGTTTGTATGTTGTTTTATTTTTAGTTCAAAATTTTTCGAAAAATACAAAAAAATTGAAAAATTTTTAAAAAAATTACAAAAATATTTTGTTTTTTGTGTTTTTATTTTGACTAAAAAAGTAAAATTGGTAAGAGATAGCTGAGTAAGGAGTTTCCATTCCTGAGACGTATCTCAAGCCTATTTTCGAAACAAATTAATTTTTGTTTATTTATTTTGAATTATTTAATTTTTGAATTCTCCATAAAACGGACTAAAAGGAATTCATATGTTCAGTTAGCAGTATTATCAACAACATAGTAACATACAGACATGAGCTAAATTGAAAAGTTTGTAATATTCAGTGCTCTAGTTTAATTGGAGGAAGCATCTCAAAAAAGCAATGGAGTAAAAAAAAAAAAACGTCTGAGATCCGAGTTATTAAGTCTGTAAGGGGTGTTTTAACATCTAGTGCCCTAAAACCAACTGGTTTGGGAGTCACTGGCCCAAAGCTCGTTACATGGATCAAAGATGCTGCAAAAATATATATATCTGAAATCTGAGTAATTAAGTCCGTAGGGGTGTCTTAACACCTGGTGCCCTAAAGCCAACTGGGTTTGGGAGCAACCGACCCAACACTCGTTACATAGATGGAGGAAGATATTGTATATAAATAAAAAATAGAGAAAAATCAAAGAAAAAAATCAGAAAAAAAAAAATGAGAAAATTATTCCATTGCTATAAAAAAGGTGGTGAAATCTGATAGAACTTTAGGACAAAAATATTACTCTCTTATCAACTGCACTTATGACTGTTGTGGGCAAAAATGAGTTGATTAATATTTTGTTGGCTGTGTGTATATGGGAGAATGGTAAAAACAATCGGAGAATTTACTTATTCAGTAATTTAAAATAAAACAAAACAACTAGTAACTTGGAGTAGAAGTTTCACCTGATAGTCACTAACATCTTTATTATCTTTTCGCTGTCTTTTTGCTTTTGCGTGTTGAGATTATTCAACTTAAATTTGGAATTTAAAAGTGGTGGGACCCACTTGACTTACATCACACATTTGACATGTGATGGAAGTTGTTAATTGTTGAGTGTAAGCTTAGATTGCTTGTAAATCACACTAACCAATCTCAACACACTTCATTATTTTATTTTTGAAATTAAACCATATACCAACTTTGGAAGTTGACTTGGTAATTGATTTTAGAAATCAAATGTCAAACAAACAAAACTCTCTCCATATCTCCTCACTTTGCCGTGAACTTCATCTTCTCCCTTATAAATTTTGTTTCAAAATTTCTTCAAGCTAGCACTTTCAAGGAGTCCAACAAGGTGATAGGGAAACTAATTCATTGAGTTTGGAACACAAAGATAAAGCTTGGAGCTTCCACAAAGGATCAAAAATTTTGAACTTCATACACCCATCGAATCCAATCATTGTAAGTTTATTCTGGAACTTCTTTGAATATTCACACACAAAATCATCTTAGAGATCCTTGGCATGTTCTAGGAACACTAACAATGGTATCAATAGCCTTTTCTAAGCATGATTTAGTTTTAGGGTCTATATACTTTAATTTGGGGTTTTTGTGTTTGGAGCATGATTTCTTCAAATTGGTTGTTTGGTTGAGCTTGGATGATGATGAATTAGATTTATGCACCTTAGGAATTGAGAAAATGAATTGGATAATTTTCCCTAATTTCCTTAAGCTTGGCCGAAACTACCCTAGCATGTATCATTGTGATTTTTTGAAAAATTAGACAATTGGATGTGTTGTTGGCATGAAATGTATGATAGATGTTGATTTCATTGGACTGAAATCAAATTTGTGATAATTTCTTGTCAAAAACCGTGAGCATAATAAGCATGTATAGATTGATTTTGCTTCAATTGTGTTGGACATGAATTGAATATATTAAAGCATGATTAATTAGTTTAATTGATGTTTTTGAAATATTGGTTTAAGTAATTAATTATGGCAATTACACTTTAATAAATTAATGTGATATTTAGAATATTATGTTAATAATAAAATTAGTCTTTAAATTGGATTGGGCTAATATTGTTGTATTTGGGCTTAATGGGCTTGGTTGGGCCAAGCTTGGTTTAGGACAATTGAATTGGATCCATATTGGGCCTAAAACCATTCCATAAATCCAAATATAATAATTGGGCCTTTAAATATTTAATTGGGCCTAATGGGCCTAAATTGATTTTATGGCAAAAGGTGATTCCTAAATTGGGCCTTGGCATTTGGGTTTGATCCATATTGGCCAAAGCCCATGCCCTAAGAAATTAATTAAAAGCTCATTGGACTTTAATTAAATTGACATTGGATGTTAAATGGGCCTTTGAGACCCATTAAGATTGGATTTAGAATCTAAGTCTAAAATGCACATAAATAAGTGTAATTATTTAATTTGGAATTAAATTAGAATTAGTATTGAATACAAATTAAATTGGATTTAAAATTGTCGGTCGATATATTTAAAGAATACGTACTTTGAGTATTTATTCTTAAACGAGTTGGACTCGCGCAAATCAAATCGTTGTTTGAACATTGGATGGTCATTAATTCAAAGATTAATTAATTGGATAAGATTGATTGAATAACATACTTTGTGTGAATACATGGATGTATTATATGAATAATGTATATCGGATGGATATTAGAAGGGTGAGTGCAATTTTGGAAATTGTTGTAATAAATTTAGAATTTATTAAATTAACCTGCGTGTCCAGCCTATTATCTCTTTTCTCATTGTATTTCTCTCTCCCATTCCCCTCAATGTTAATGACGTTTCTTTGATATATTATGTAATTAGGTAGAAGTAAGAATAGTGCTAGCGGGAGAGAGGAAATAGAGAGATTTGTTATAGGAACAATTTGTTACATATCCATCCGCATATCATTATTAATTTATTTCGCGCCTTATTATGCTTTTAGAATGCATGCTTAAGGGTGTATGATGAGACCTAATCAAAGATAATAAATTGGTTGCCAATTTATGCAAAAACCCTCAATCAAATATTAAGTGTTTTCCTTCCATTGAGTGGTTCTTTCTCAAGATCCAAGATTGGCATTGGTTTGTTGGCCAAAGTCAAGATCAATGTCCATCGCGGATGTGTTTGAACCACGAAGGCTTTGTTATATATCGCATGTCTTGGGCAGTTGTGATTTGTTGACCAAAGTCAAGGTCACTTCTGTACATCGACGTGGATTACGAAGCTTTCCCACTGTCAATGGGTCGCGCTTAACTGGAATCATTAAGCTTGATGAGCTAAAGCCAAGGCTTAATTGATTCAGAGGAAAAGGTTAGGAAATATATTGGATATATTTACATATATTGGATATATGTTTCGGACTTGGAGGTCCACCTACCGGAACTAGGAATTGGATGAGATCCAATTGATCTTAGAGATCTATATAGATTAGTTTCATACAGCTTGTTTTCCAAAGTCAAGGTTGTATGTTATTTAACGGGATCCTAGCACACTAGGAAACTAGGTTTCCCGAGTACACAACAGAGGGTTAGAGGCTCGCCGAAAAATAGTGGGAGGCCAGTATTAATTTGCAATTTCGTTTAATACTTGTCAAATACGCGCTTTCAAATTATTTTCGTCATTATATATTTATATTAGTTGGACTAATATTTTATTTGGACTGTACCCGAAATCGTTAATTGAATAGTTAGACTATTGCGATTAAGATGGCTGGAAAGATCAACGTTAGGGACATTATCATGGGCGAAAATGTCTTTAACGGGGCAAACTTTCCTGACTGGGATATGAACCTCAGGATTGTCCTAGGGGCTGAGAAGATCCTCTATACGATAGAGAGACCTCTCGGGCCTAAGCCCGGAATTGAGCAGCCACTTGAGCTTGAGCTTTGGAAGACTTACAGTGATGACAACTCAACTGCTCAATCTGTCATGCTTGCTGCAATGACCCCACAATTTCGTCGTCAAAACAAGGGATTGCATCCCCACAAAATGATGTTGAAATTGAGGGACCTTCACCGATCTAACCTTAGATCGCAGAAGTATGAATTGCAGAAAAAGCTCTTTCACTCTCGAATTTCAGAGGGTACATCTGTCGAGCACCATGTGTCACAGATGATTGCTTACATCGAACAACTGGGTCATCTGGGCATAACCTTTGAGGCTGAGACTTCCATAGATTTGATCTTACAGTCTCTTTCTGATAGCTGGAGCGGGTTCATCATGAACTATAATATGATGAACCAAGAAAAGACTCTTGGAGAGTTGATGGCAATGCTGAAAGAGGTAGAAAATGAGCTTTTAAAGGGCAAGAAGCGCGAGGCGCACTTCGCTTCGACATCTCAGAATGCCAAGGCTTGGCCGAAGGCTTCTGGAGGTGTGAAAAAGAAGAAGAAGAGAACGGGCAAGGCCAAATCATCAAAGTCTTCTGGGAAGGCAAATGAAAAATCCCAAGATGTATGACTGCAGTATGGCAAACGAGGTCACTGGAAGCGTGACTGTCGTGAGTACAAGGGGCACATGAAAGAAGTGAAGGCGGGCAAGGCTCCGGCTTCAGGTTTATTTTTTATTGAAATAAACATGTCTACTTCTAGTTTTAAAAACTAGATTTTTGATTCTGGTTGTGGTACTCATATATGTACTGATGTGCAGGATCTGCAGACTAACAGAAGACTGTCTTCATGAGAGATCGACCTCGGAGTTGGAAATAGGACTAGAGTCGCCGTTTTGGCTGTTGGGACCAATATTTTGGAACTGCTCTCGGGGCATGTACTTACTTTATCAAACTGTTATTATGTACCTAGTTTGACTAAAATATTTTATCTGTATCTTGTTTGACCCAATGTGGTGTTGGACAATTATGACCCATAGCATCACTATTGTAAAAGACATTGTGGTTTTTGTACAAATTAACTATGTGACAAAGGAAATTGCTATTTTATCATTTTATAATTAGATTACTTGAATATATAAAAGATAAAAGTCCTCATGATTAGTTCTGGATTAATAAGATATGAGACAGTATCAATCCACGAAAGGTTTAATCATTAAATATTCCTAGTCGTAGTATTATCGAGACTGGACATCGATAATGCGGAATAGGCTTGTATTGCACTTGTGCGCGTTATGAAAGCTTAACGGTATAGTTCTCATATATTTAAGTATTTGATACTTATGCACGTGTGATAGGAGGTTGTGTTTGCCGATGGTACGGAAACAGCTTCGCTCTGGATAGACCCCTCGGAATCTCATTGGTAGTATGACTATGTGTCTATGGGAATCCGAATCAGGGTAGGTGTATTTGTTCTTAACCTGAGACTTGCATCTCTAATACTTGCGACAATCAGTACGCTTTGGTTTTGGTCATCCGAGACTTTAACAAGTTCTGTGTACGCCTCTTATGGGTTTATTGAGAATCGTAATGTATTGGGTGTGATGTCAAGATGGAAGTGTCACTTCAGTCATATGGAGATGATGATCAAGCAGGGATACAGAACTGGTACTCTAATATGTTGCAACTATCGGGATAATATGACAAGGTCATGATTATCCGATTAAAGAGACTAGTTGCTAGTGATCCGATATATGCTTCGTACGGGGCATACATAATTCCAGCCACATGCCTAGCATGTGACATCCGATACTGGATCGTAATATGTAATACTTAGTATACTACGCTTGATAAAGATTATGTATTCCTTAAAAGAATATTTCTAGAGAATTGGGTAGGCACGGTGCTTTGCTAGAAGCCAACCATGTCTTGTAAATCGGTAAGAACGTGGTACGGGGTACGCACGTATTCGGATAGTCCGACGACCGGATTTACTGCCAACATATCCAGGAATCTCATGGGTCGCTTCCCAAAGATTCACCGATGACATTTGACTCGAACAAAATTAATCTGGGATTAATTATGAGAGAGAGAAAATTAATCTAGGATTAATTGCGGCAAGAATTTATCTGGGATAAAATTCGAATAGAAGAGAGAGAACAATTAATTTGGAATTAATCGATTAAATAATATATTCGATATATTAATTGAAATTAGATTTCAATGCGGAATTAAAATTGGATTTTAATTCGGGCAAACGAATTAATTTAGAATTAATTCTTAAGCGACTTTAATAATAATTTTGCAAGGCATAATTAATTAATTAAATTGGATTTAATTATGTCGCAAAGGCAAATTCGTTAATTTGGAATTAAACGAACCCGGGCCCGAGCGAAATTTTGTGTTGGATTGTTCGACTTAAATTCAGAATTTACAAATGGTGGGACCCACTTGACTTACATCAACTAGTTTGACTAGTGATGGAAGTAGTTGATGGTTGAGTGTAAAGCTTAGATTGCTTGTTTTTCACTCAACCAAAGTCTAACACACTTTGTCATTTGGAATGACATATACCTAAATTGGATTTGGTAAATGGTAATTTATTTTTAGAAAATCAAATACACAAAAATAAAAAACACTCTCCTCTCTCCCTCACAATTGCCGAGAGCTTATCCTCCTCCCCTAGAATTTTTGTTGCAAATTTTCTTCAAGCTAGCACTTTCAAGGAGTCATTCAAGGTGTTAGGGAAACTAATCCCTTGAGTTTGGAACTTAAAGAAAGGCTTGGAGCTCTTCTCAAACATTCAAAAGTTTTGAACTTCATACATCCACCAAATTCGTTCAATGTAACTCTTCTGCAACTTCTTTGAATATTCACACACTGAATCATGATTAGAGATCCTTGGTATGTTCTAGGAACACTAACAATGGTATCAGAGCCTTTTCTAAGCATGATTATGTTCTAGGGTTTATATACTTTAATTTGGGGTTTTTATGTTTTGAGCATGATTTCTTCAAATTGGTTGTTTTGGTTGAGCTTTGATGATGATGAATTAGATTTGTGCATCTTAAAATTTGAGAAAAATTGATTAGATTAATTTTCCCTAAATTCCAAGCCTTGGCCGAATATAAACCTTAGCATGCTCATGGTGATTTTTGGAAATTAGACAATTGGATGTGTTGTTGGCATGAAATGTATGATAGATGTTGATTTAATTGGATTGAAATCAAATTGTATAATAATTTCTTGTCAAAAACTGTGAGCCTTAGCATTTATAATTGATTGATTTTGCTTCAATTTTTGTTGGACATGAGTTGGTTAATTAAAGCATGATTAATTAGTTTAATTGGTGTTTTGGAAATATTGATTTAACTAATTAATTTTGGCTATTACACTTTAATTAAAATTAATGTGAAATTTGGAATTTTGTATTAATTAAAATTAGTCTTTAATTTTGAATTGGGCTAATATTATTATATTTGGGCTTAATGGGGTTGTTTGGGCCAGCTTGGTTTAGGATAATTGGATTGGATCCAAATTGGGCCTAAAACCATTCCATAAAGTCCAAATATAATAATTGGGCCTTTTAATAATTTAATTGGGCCTAATGGGCCTAAATTGATTTTTGGCAAATAGGGTGATTCCTAAATTGGGCATTGGCATTTGGATTTGATCCATATTGGCCAAAGCTCATGCCTTAAGAATTAATTAAAAGCTCATTAGACTTTAATTAAATTGACATTAGATGTTAATTGGGCCTTTGAGACCCATTTAGATTGGATTTAGAATCTAACTCTAAAAGACACATAAATAAGTGTAATTATTTAATTTAGAATTTAATTAGAATTAGTATTGAATACAGATTAAATTGGATTTAAAATTATAGTTCAATATAATTCAAGAATACGTACTTTGAGTGTTTATTCTTAAACGAGTTGGACTCACGTAAATCAAATCGTTGTTTGAACATTGGATTGTCATTATTCAAAGATTAATTAATTGGATTAGATTGATTGAATAACATGCTTTGTGTGAATACATGGATGTATTGTATGAATAATGTATATCGGATGGATATTAGAAGGGTGAAGGCAATTTTAGAAATTTATTCATTAAATTTAGAATTTATTAAATTGGACATGTTTGTCCAGCCTTTTATCTCTTGACTCTTTGCATTTCCCTCAATGTTAATGAGGTTTCTTTATTGTATTATGTAATTGGGTAGAAGTTAGAATAGTGCTAGCGGGAGAGAGGAAATGGAGAGATTTGTTCTAGGAATAATTTGTTAAATATCCATCCGCATATCATTATTATTTATTTCGCGCCTTATTATGCTTTTAGAATGCATGCTTAAGGGTGTATGATGAGACCTAGTAAAATATAATAAATTGGTTGCCAATTCACGCGAAAAACCTTCAATCAAATATTAAGCGTTTTCCTTCCATTGAGTGGTTCTCTCTCAAGATCCAAGATTGGCATTGGTTTGTTGGCCAAAGTCAAGATCAATGTCCATCGCGGATGTGTTTGAACCACAAAGACTTTATTATATATCGCATGTCTTGGGCAGTTGTGACTTGTTGGCCAAAGTCAAGGTCACTTCTTGTTCATCGACATGGATTACGAAGCTTTCCCACTGTCAATGGGTCGCGCTTAATTGGAATCATTAAGTTTATTGAGCCAAAGCCAAGGTTTAGTTGATTCAGAGGAAAATGTTAGGAAATATATTGGATATATTGACATATATATTGTATATATGTTTCGGACCTGGAGGTCCACCTACCGGATCTAGTAATTGGATGGGATCCAATTGATCTTAGAGATCTACCTAGTTAAGTTTCATACAGCTTGTTGGCCAAAGACAAGGTTGCGTGTTATTTAACGGGATCCTAGCCCACTAGGAAACTAGGTTTCCCGAGTACTCAACATAGGGTTAGAGGCTCACCGAAAAATAGTGGGAGGCCAGTATTGAATTTGTAATTTCATATAAATACTTGTCAAATACGCGGTTTCAAATTATTTTCGTCATTTTTATATATTTATATTAGTTGGACTAATATTTTTTTTAACAGTTGGACTGTACCCGTAATCGTTATTTGAATAGTTAGACTATTGCAATTAAGATGGCCAGAAAGATCAACGTTATCGACATTATTATGGACGAAAATGTCTTTAATGGTGCGGACTTTCCTGACTGGGATATGAACCTCAGGATTCTCCTGGGGGCTGAGAAGATGCTCTATACGATAGAGAGACCTCTCGGGCCTAAGCCCGAAATTGAGCAGCTACTTGAGCTTGAGCTTTGGAAGACTCACAGTGATGACAACTCAAATGCTCAATCCGTCATGCTTGCTGCAATGACCCCACAATTGCATCGTCAAAACAAGGGATTGGATCCCCACGAAATGATATTGAAATTGAGGGACCTTCACCGATCTAACCTTAGATCGCAGAAGTATGAATTACAGAAGAAGATATTTCGCTCTCGAATGTCAGAGGGTACCTCTGTCGAGCACCATGTGTTGCAGATGATTGCTGACATCGAACAGCTGGGTCAGCTAGGCATAACCTTTGAGGCTTAGACTTCCATAGATTTGATCTTACAGTCTCTTCCTGACAGCTGGAGCGGGTTCATCATGAACTACAATATGATGAACCATGAGAAGACTCTTGGAGTGTTGATGGAAATGTTGAAAGAGGTAGAAAAAGAGCTTCTAAAGGGCAAGAATCGGGAGGCACACTTCGCTTCGACATCTCAGAATGCCAGGGCTTGGCCAAAGGCTTCTGGAGGTGTGAAGAAGAAGAAGAAGAAGAGAAAGGGCAAGGCCAAATCATCAAAGTCTTCTAGGAAGGCAAAAGAAAAATCCCAAGATGTCTGCCTACAGTGTGGCAAACGGGGTCACTGGAAGCGTGACTACCGTGAGTACAAGGAGCACATGAAGGAAGTGAAAGCGGGCAAGGCACCGGCTTCAGGTATGTTTGTTATTGAAATAAACATGTCTACTTCTAGTTTTAAAAATTGGATTTTTTATTCTGGTTGTGTTACTCATATATGTACTGATGTGCAGGATCTGCAGATTAGCAGGAGACTGGCTTCTGGAGAGATCGACCTCCGAGTTGGAAATATGACTAGAGTCGATGTTTTGGCTGTTGGGACCTACATTTTGGAACTACCCTCGGGGAATGTACTTAATTTATCAGACTACTATTATGTACCTAGTTTGACTAGAAACATTATATATGTATCTTGTTTATCCCAATGTGGGTATATCTTTGTATTCAGAAACACCGAGTGTTTTGTTTATAAAAATGATTTTGAGATATGTAGTGCTGATGTTAATAATGGTCTTTATATTTTGAATATAAATCAATCTCAAAAATATAACATGACAAACAAAAGGCTTAAATTAAGTAACAAAGATGAAACTTATATGTGGTATTGTCGTCTGGGACACATTAACAAGACTCGTATATCCACACTTTCGAAGAGTGGGTACTTGGACGGATTTGATCCAAATTTATATGACGTCTGCGAATCTTGTTTATTAGGCAAAATGCCTAAAACACCTTTTAGCGGTAAATATGCACATGCCACCGAACTGTTAGCCCTCGTTCATAGTGACGTATGTGGGCCCATGTCTAGCCAGGCTAGAGGTGGATATGAATACTTTGTAACCTTTACGAATGATGTATCGCATTATGGTTATGTGTATCTTATGAGACACAAGTCGAAAACCTTTGAGAAATTCAAAGAGTTTCGACACGAAGTAGAAAAACAGACGGGCAAAAGTATTAAAACATTACGGTCGGACCGTGGTGGAGAATACTTAAGCAATGAGTTTCTCGATTACTTGAAAGAGTATGGTATTCTTTCACAGTGGACTCCTCTCGGAACACCTCAATTAAACGGTGTGTCCGAATGGAGAAATCGAACTTTGTTGGACATGGTAAGGTCTATGATGAGTCGCACTGAGCTACCAATTTCCTTATGGGGATATGCATTGAACAGTGAAATACTTATTTTGAATAAGGTTCCGTCAAAGTCTGTTGAACAGACTCTATATGAAATATGGACAGGAAAGAAACCGAGTTTCTCATTCTTGGAGATTTGGGGATGATGGGCATACGTTAAACGTTTGGATGGTACCAAACTAGAACTCAAATCAGATAAGTGCCTATTTGTAGGTTCTCCTAGGGAAACCAAAGGATATTACTTCTACCACCCACAAGAGAACAAGGTATTTGTTGCTCTACATGCGGTTTTCCTCGAAAAGGAATTCCTAAATACAGTGGTAAGTGGGAGGAAAGTAGAACTCGATGAAAATCGGAGTCCTGGCACTGATTCCTTAAAGGAACACGAACAGTTCATCATGGATGAAAACTAAATGCATAATTAAACAAAACAGCATAACATAAAATCAAAATTAATAAGTAAAAGAAAATTACAACAATAAAATAAAATGATGGGGTTAAAAGATCCACTTTTAATATTTCAAGATTAGAAATCTCTCTTATTATAAATTGTCAATATTTACCGATTAATTAATTATATTTAACCATACCATAAAGGCGAAGATTTCATTGTCTCAATTAAGTCCAACTGACCATATAAGCGATAACAAGGTTATTACCTAAACCGACCATATAGGCAGAAACTACGTCTGGAATGTAAAACCGACCATATAGGCGGTAAATAAGGTTGTCACCTAAACCGGCCATATAGACGGTAACTAATTAATCCAAATTTTAATTAAAATAAGGAAGATTAATCTAATTTATTATATTAAATGATTCACATTTTCACCCCAGCAAAATGAGATTACCTACTCATGCTGTAAATGAAAACACACAAAATTTTATTAAATAAATAAAAAGAAAATACAAGAAAACTTAAATAAACCTACAAGACACTTTCCTTTAGGTTTTCATGGATAAATCCCCCAAAGAAAGTATGAATTTTACAAATGAAATCAAGCCGAATTTATAGACAAAATTTTCTTCTTCGAGTTGCGCCGCGCAAAGGCTTGCGCGTCGAGACGCGCTACGTGGCACACGGCTTCCTCTACGATTTCAACAAGTGACAACATGGTTACACGGTCCATTGAGATTCTGACACGTGGCACACGTAACCTTTGAGATGCTGACATGGCTTGACACGTGGCGACACATGTTTGCTGAGGTGGCGACACGTGGAAAGCGGTCTGTTAGGGTGATGACACATGGCATGCGGCTGTTGCGGCTCATTGAGATTGTGACATGTGGCAATGATGTGGTGTTGATATGGCAATGACGTGGCACACAGTTTGTGTGGTTCGTTGCGATGATGACACGTGGCATACGGTTAAGCGGTCCGTTGAGATGATGACATGTGTCCGGCACATGATAGCAGATTTGCTATTATGGGGACACGTGGCCGGCGCATGATAGCAGGTGCGTATTTTATCAGGCTGGTTGTGATGTTGACACGTGGTCGGCGTATTTTAGTAAGCGTGTCGTGACGTTGAGGACCTTGCTCGTCGCGAGCAGGAAAATTCCGATTTTTCCATTTTTGTTCATTTTTCATCGTTTTAGCCTCCAATGAGTCCCAATATTATTTTTATCTGTAAAATACATAAAAACATATCAAAATATTTATAAAACTCGAGAAACTATACAAAATATTAAGTCAGGTATAACCAAACCATCTTAATTGTGATTCTCTTATCTTATCCCAAATCGATGTTATACCCATATCATTTCTAATTGGACCCACCACACCACAAATTATGGGCCCACCCTGTTGTAAATATGACTCACTCACCATAGTGCAATTTGACTACTCCTTGTCACATTCCAGTCTCCCGGGATGTGACCGACATGAGACAGTGTTATCATCTCCCTAAGGCCCATGAATTGCACATGTACGACATGACATAATACATGACTGAACTAACTGATCTTAAATACATACATTTCTGACATATAAGGCATATGAAATGCTTGAAACATACTTGGTATCACATGATTTACATCTATTGACATTCGGCCACATGGCCTAATATGATGAATACATATACATGTAGACCCCTGATACCGTGATCTTAATAAATGTAGCTGGTGTCCATCTTCTCCAAAGATCGTCCTCTGTATGCTTGAAATCATACATCACAAAATGTGGAAATGGGAAGGTAAGTCGAACGAACGACTTAATGAGTGAAAACTAAAAGTGAAAGCATAAAATAATAGATTTAGATTGACAATCTCATTCTAAGTTCGTGAAATTATAAATTTATAATGTTGGGTGACACCCTCAAAAAAGTGGTTCTTTACTCTCAAGTATAAGAATGTCGAAGTAATAAAATAACATGGTAAGTCCGGGGTCGATCCACATGAAATAGATTTAATAGGATAAAATAATAATTTGAGTGAAAAGAAAAAGATTGAATTATTTAAAGTGATTGGAAAATTTTAAATTGGACTACAATAATAAAATAAAATACTATGGTGAGGGGATTCACTTTTAATATTTCAAATTTAGAAATCTCACTTTTTATAATATATAAATTATCATTATTACCCAATTAATTTATTTCAGGAATTAATTATGTCAAAACATATAAAACCAGCCATAAAAGGTGCTGATAACTTTTGTGTATAACAAGTCTAGTTAAGTACTCAATATGCCAAATAAATAAAACCAGCCATATATGCGGTAACAAAGTTTTTCAATAATTAATCCAAATTTAAATTAAATATTTATCATTATATTATAATTTATATATTATAATATAAGTGAGATTAATCTATATTTTCATATTAAAAGCTTCACCATTTACCCCATCAGGACGAAATTAGCTACTCATGATTTTAATAAAAACACACATAATTTTATTACTGAAAGAAAAAATTTACAAGAAAGCTTAAAATAAAACACACAAAAGTTGGAACTCCACAAATTTTTTCAGAGGAAAATCATGGAGAATGCTAAAGAAATGAGGTACTTCAATTGAATCATGCAATTTACAATTACAAATTGCATGATTCAAGGGAAATGACATTCCACCAAAAGGTGGATGTCATTTCTCACCTTTCATATATTTTTTTATAATTTGTTTTTGTTTTTTCTTCTTGTTTTTGTCTTTAAATATTACATATAACACACTTTGGATTTTTCATCCATTTCGGCCTTGAAAATTTCACAACTAGAAAATCTTGTAAACAATAAAGTTGTATATATTTGAATCTTCTTTCATCTGGAACTGGAATAGCCTCAATCCGATATTGGAGTAAAAGATTATGGCCAAAATACGAATATTATGCAGGGTTGAAATTTCTGAATTTGTACACTGTTATAACGCCCTTTTAAGTTTTTGGCCTCCAAAATCTAAATGTCATGTCCATTTTTCTAGTTATGCATCCGAAGTATTATTTCACTACACCTACAGAAATAAAAATCACAATAAAATATATATAAAACATAAATTTAATTATTATTTTACAAATATGCTAAATTAAGGGGATTAATGAAACTACAAGTGTAAAATAATTAATTTTCTTTTAATAAATGTGCACTTTTTAGTGTTCATCATTGGGATCATATACCATGGATCTTGAAACTTAACTTGTAAATACTGAGCTGTAATCATAAACATGCATCATAAACTAAAACATGAGCAGAAAATCTGTAAACATAGTTAGTGAATTGTAACCATGAGCTGATATCTGTAACATGACATGAGACTACAACCATGACTTGGAACTATAGACTTGAGCTTAAAGCTGCAATCATGACTATAAGTACAACGCATAGACTTGCAGACATGACTGAAATTATACAACGTAAATTGGAAACATGATTGAAAATTGTATACATGATTACATGTATGCAAATCGAAAATATGGCTTAAAACTAAAATGTTGAACATGACCTGAAATCCATAAACATGTCTTGAAAATTGAAACATGAATTGTAATTTGAGGGCATGGCTGAAAACTGTATCATGATTTGGAGATCATGAATTGAGAATATAAATATATGATTCCAAGACTTGTACTTAACCACATGCTGAAAAATAGTTGGTCATGGAAACTCACCAGTATCGTAACCTGGGGACGTGAAACCTAATTAGCGGGACGTAGCACAGAGTAAACAGAAGAACATAAGCATGAAATGCCTAAAAGGGTCACTGAAAGACCATTAGGCCTGCTGAACTGAGCATACTTGGGATAACTATACATGAGGGAATGACACTCTACTAGTGATTTGAAAACATTTCATTTTAATTGTTCTTGTAAAGCATGTACAAGAAAATATAAGCTGTTAATCATGAAAATCATATCTGAAAACTTGAAACGTGACATGTAAACCGTGAAACATGAAAACGTGAAAACTAACATTTAAGAACGTAAATCGTAACCTGACTCAAAAACCACAACCATGACACTCAGATACATCACTCGTGGATTGAAACGAGAATCAAAGTCATGTAAATCGTAAGTTGAAAACTTAAACTGAGATTCATGGGAATCATAAAATGAAATCATATTTCATGAAAATGTGGGCTGAAAAAATAACTCATGGAAACCATTATCTGAAAACATTTAAATCATGGACTTACATACAACATGCAGGAATTGAAACCGAAAACATAACATTTGATTTCAAAACTTATAATTAAAGCATTTGCTGATAAAGTAACTTGTCATGAAAATTTCACAAGTATCGTAACCTAAGGTGTGATACCTACTTAGCTGGACCTAGTACCGCGTAAGCAGAGGAACATGAACATGAAAGCCTAATAGGGTCACTGAAATACCATTAGGCCTACTGAAACATGAGCGAACCCAGGCGGTTTGTAAACCTTATTTTCTTGTAATTATTTTATTAAAAACTTAAACTGTAAATCATGTAAGAAAATCATGAACGGAGAACATGACTCAAAAACTCATATACAAGTTGAGTGGAAAAGTATAGACTGTAAACTAGTAAATTTGACACATAGGAAACGTAAAAACGTCAAATGAAATCTTGTAAACATGATACAGAAACTGAAAACATGAATTGTAGGCTTGAAACATGAAAAGTAATCTGTGAGCATGACTCATAGGGAACTTAAGCTAAAACATGCAAACATTACATGTAAAAAAGACATAAACTATAAACATATAATCATGACATGTAGGGAATGTAACTGTACACTCTAAACATGAAATGCAAACTGTAAACTAAAGTCAAAAATTATCAACATGATTATGAACTGAAAGCATAAACATGATCGGAAAACCATGCACATGTCTTGAAAATTGAAACATGACTTGAAACTACAACATGTAAACATGAACTGAAAACCGTAACTACACACATGATCTAAATCTGACATCATGACTTAATTATACATACAAGCTGTAAACATGTCTGTAAACTGAAAATGTGAAAACATAACATGCAAGCTGAAAACATAAATTATAAAATCATAACGTGAAAACGTAAACATAACAAGTGCAAAACATAACATGAAAACTATAAAAGACAATATGAACTGAAACACCCGCATGACTTGAATCTATAAACATGACTTGAACTATACACATGATACGAGTTGGCAAACTGTAAACGCAACTTGAAATCATAACATATAAGCATGAACTAAAAATTGTACTGTGTACATGAACTGTAAACTGAAGATATAGACTTGACGGTTGTACACGAGGACTATGAACTTGTATAACATGGACTGAAACATAAAAATCATGAGTTGGAAACACATAATCATAAACAGATATGTGTATTATTACCTATTTTATAATATGTATGAATAAACACCATTCGAACGGATTTCCTAACCAATATTTCTATGATGATGACACACAATTGAAAACATAAGATGTAAACATACGACGGTTAAACATAAACTGAAAATGTAGATCGTGTACATGTATCGTATTAGTGTAAACTGAAAACATAAACTGAAATCGTTTATACATGACTTGAAACACATGAACTGAAAACATGCATCCATATCTCGTAAAAACATGATTCGTAAACATGTATACATGAACTACTAACTTGTAAAACGTAAATTGTAACAAGAATATAATTGGCGAAACATGAAACGTAGTTTATATACCGTAAATCGTGTTTTATAAATCCTAACACATATATCCTAAGCAAAGTACATCACAATGTAAATAACATAAAACGTTAGTATTGAAGTATTCACTCACAGAATCGACGTCTTAATGCTCACGTGCTCGAATGTAACTGGAGGGATTCCCCTGTGTGGAATCTATCATGTATTCAAGTACGGTTACCATACTCGAACCTTACAAATCTAAACATGCACGTGAATGTTGCGTGTAATTATGCTGACAAGGAAACTTAAGGTGTTTCCTACTATGTTGATACGTAACATGAAATAATTATAATTTAAGTCTGGAAACGGGCATTGCATCGTGACGCCAGTCCGACTCTTGATTTCAACATCCAAAAACTTGGCACCAAAATTATGATTACAAATCATAATCTTAACAACAATAGCATGATTCTTGCTTATTATAAACCCATAGTCATTAGAATCAAACCTCAAATCAAAATTTCATAACATGACAAAAAACCTCAATTTCTAAGTTTTACCCAATCCATGGCAAATATGTGATTCAATTCAAATCATGCATGTATCATGTCAATAAGCACCTATCAAGCATGATTAGCTTGATAATCACTCAAAATTATGAAAAATGCATTTGGGTCATAAATGGATTTTAACCCTAACATAAAAAATCCATAACGAAATATAAAACAAATGCTAAAATTGAAGATGAGAGCCTTATTTGCTTCAATGGATGCTTGGAAATGCATGAGAATCAAGCTTTTGGCTTAATTCAAGGCAAAAATGGTGAGGGGGTCAAGAGAAAGAAGAAAACGAAGTAGAAATGAGGGATAGGGTTTATACACATAATCACAACTGTGATCGGTATACGGATCTAGATACCGGTATGCTAGTTCCCGTAATAATTTTTCGAAGACTCCAGATTGTCTGAGACCGGTTAAATGACTAGTATGGCAACAGAGACACGGTATGCCGGTTCCAAAATACATGTCAAATTACAGGGACATCGGTATGTCAGATCCATAGACTATGTCAAAGTGCAGGGCCAGCGGTATGCCAATACAGTGACCGATATAGCGGTTCCAGAACCCTGATGAAGGCAAAATGATGTTGAATGCTCATGGACTTAAATCAAAAATGCTTCTAAATTCTCATGATTTTGAATCGGGGTGTTACACTCATTCCCAACAACCATCAGCCGTGCCTTTTAAAAAAAATAAAAAAAAGGCCAACCAGCGGTGAAAAACTACTACTTGAAATAGATGGATTCCTATGCCTAACCTGTTCACACATATAAAATTATAATGAGAAAACTACCCATAAAAAATAACACTGATGTTTTCAATGACTGTGATGCAACTACTGCAACATTATTGCATTTTGCTAGCATATTCCTAAGCTCCTAAATAACTAAACAGCTCCCAATAATAATGCAGTCTCATATTGTAAAAGAAAAACAAAGAAAAATAGACAAAAAATAATTTACGACCTCACGAGTCATGGACTCAAACCAAGTGAACAAACTGGTGGCAGAACCATTAGTTGATTCAACGGGATAAATTTTGATTTTCACATTCTTCATTTTAATAGAGTAAGAGCAAAATTATTTCGTTAATAAACTAAATATTTCATTAATTTGAAGTATACACTTTATCAAATTTTCAGATTGATCAATCAGCTATACATGACTTCGCCTCTGTTTGGCAAAAACAGGTAAAAGTGTGGTTGGGAAGATTAGAATAGCAAAAGCCATTGGAATTTTGATTTTATAAATTGGAAGAGTTCGTTTTGTTATTAGTAGTGTAGGAAAAGGGAAAAGAATACATGAAAGAAAGGAATTCAATGACTAGAATTAGATGAGGATATATAACTCAAAGATGTAGAACAAAAATACGTTTATTTGCATCAAACTTTTGTGGGACTCAAGACTTAGTCGAACAATTATTCAACAGCAAAATAAGAGCTTTAGTTTGGACTACCATAATAGCCTTTATTTTTGCCACTGAAGTGGGGCTTTAATTAGTACAAATAATAATTAATGTACTATAACAGCTATTTTAACAAAAATGTTATATTAACATGATATTTTAAACATAATCTCAAATAGTTAAATTTATATTCAAGAATATTTGTCTAGTTTCTATACTCGATTATTAATGTATATGTGTTTACTTATTTAAATTAAACTTCCGACATTTAAAATGATCATGTATGCATGTAATAAATTGAGAGGAAAAAAAATTATTGATGAACACCAAATCCATGACACGCATAAAGATTTAATTTTAATTTGACAAATGTGACAAGCTCAATCTCAATAATAATAAAATAAAAGAAGAGAATTAATAAGGTTAAATTATTTTTTTTTTAAATGATTAAAAAAACAAAAAAGTTAGAGGAAGAATTGATCAAAGAAATATATTTCAATGTACCCAGATTAACATATTCATCTTATTATTAATTAAATTTTCATTAAAAAGATTACATTGATACCAATGAAAAAACATGAGAATAAATGCATCCAAATTATTAAATTGCACATTAATTATTTAACTTAGTTATAAACTTATAATAATTGTTAGAAAAATGCATCTATATAATAAGCGTGTGTTTGTTGTATTATCGCACCATCCATGTGCTACTTGTTTAATTCTATTTAAATAGTCAACTCTACTCCACGTGAAAAGAATGCAACTAAATAATCCCGTGTTATATATAAATCCAAAAATTTTCGGTTTATCGGTCACATGAATGTCCAAACTGTGTTCATTTCTCAGCTATTAAAATAATAATATTTTAATAACAATGTAATATTACAATTCAATTACATTTAAATTATTATCACTATTTATTAAAAAAACTCAACACAATCAAACCAATTAATTACATTATTTCAATGTTTGTTTGAAGGGCGAAATCACTTTTTCTACTCAAAGATGGTTTAGATTCGAAACTATCTGAAAATTTGAAAAGTGTTCGCTGGTCCACCATAATATAATGTAATGTTCGAGAGTTAAACGAAAAATGACATCACAAGGGCAAAAGAGCCATTTGATATACCATTGAGGACTGTTGTTATTAGGATAAAGTCACTTTTTATGCCCGAAGTTAAGTGAAAGTTCAAAACTACCCAAAAATTTGAGATAAATTCATCGGTCCACCCAAAACTTAAAAAAATTGTATCGTTATCCTCACAATATTTAATAATGTTCGATTTTTATTGATGTAATAGAGATATTTTGGCTATTTAACAAGCTGCATTAAAGAAAAAGAAAAATAAAATTATAGGTTAAAATGATTTCGGTAAATAAAATATTTTCTTTTAGAAAGGAAAATATTTCCCTGTATTTTTCGCAATGATCCGGATCTGGAAATACCTAGGTATGTAAAAATATTTATGACCCAAGTAGCGAAATTCCAGACCCGCATAGATATGGATCCAAGCAGGTTCGCAATTAGACTTGATCCAGAATTTTTATTAATTTATATTTTAAAAATAAAAAACACGAACATAATATAATAGAATTAAAAAATTCAAAATAAAAAATAATGAAATTAAAAATTAAAATAAATTACAAAATATAAATATAAATTCAAAATAAATATATATTTTTTAATTTTTAATTTGTTATTTATTATTAAATAATCGAAATTAAATAATTTGTCTTTTATTTGGTTAAAATTGTCATTTTAAGTTTCAATTGAATGATCTTTGCTTAAAAAAAAAATAAAAAATAAAAAATAATAGAATTAGTCAATATTATTATTACGGTGGAAAATGATTTTATAAGTTTAGGATGAACCGACGAACACTTTTCAAGCTTTCGGATAATTTCAAACTTAAGCTTAACTTTGGACGGAAAAGGTGATTTTGCCCTTGTTTGATCATGGAAGATTAATACCAACAGGGCTACTTTTGCTGTTCAAAAAGCAAGAGATCGAATGTCATGGTGTTTTACAATCATTGCATTAAAATCTTTTTCTTTAGCTTCAGATTTCATTGAAATTTAGACGTACAAATATTATAAAATTCAAAATGTCTTAATGTTTTCCAGCAATTCAACATGGAATTGCTCCAAGTTCTCTCATGTTTCTTGAGTTCTACAAAGAACTCGGCGTTTCATAAACAGAAGGACATACATACAATACATATCAGATACTACTGATAGCGAGTGTTTGTGTGCAAGTAGTGAGAGTGAGAGTGTGAGAGCGAGAGGACTCGTTGATTAATTAGAGTAATGAAAAATACATAATTAGCATTTCCATGCCATTAGACAAAATAACTACACAATTACGTGGCAACAAGGCCATCATGTTGAACCAATTCAAGATGTTGGGGGTCTCGATAAATATAACTTAATTTTTCCTACAGACATACTGAATGATAATAGTAATACAACCTAACTGAATACGCCTACGTAGAAGCTTTACTAGCACTTGATAAATAAACATTTATATCAAAGCTGCAAGGCGCACCTGAGATGGGTGCAAACACTGGGAATTAGATCTATAGTAACAATAATACAGGCTCCAACATTTGATCTTCATAAATATGACGATCTTTGCGCTCCCCATAGGATATAAACCTGTCACAAATAAAAATAATTAGAAACTATGTTGCAAAAAAGTCTAACTACATGAAGAAAGAACATATCCACAACAAGATGTGCAGTTATCTCGTAATATCTCGTCCTAATGCTATTTACAGAAATTTATCATCTATCCCATATGAGTGGAAAGGAGCTAGAAAAGTAAAGAAAAAACTAGAAAGTTAGATAACATTGTTTCAAGCACAGGCCTTGACGAGGATTTGAAGGTAAACCCTGATATTGCTAAAATTTTCACGGTTAATGATTAGAAACAGGTTTTGAATAACAACATTCTAAAGAGTATCTAAATTGCACCAAATCTGCATAGAATTAATTGTAACAAGACTTGCATTATTGGTAGAGATCATTGGTAGCCGAGTTTAAAATCAAAGGCCCCATTTCTAATAGTAACACCCCTACAGATCTGTTATGACTATGAAATGCAGGATCACCCGAGATCACCCCCATCTTTGCATTTGCAACACTTTCCACCACCGTGCAGATTAACCATTTCCACTGACATTGTGTGATAAACGACCAAGCTATTTCTCTAATTAATGAAAACATATCAGGAAAATGTGATAATTTGCCGCCCTATAAATACAAAGAATGACCAAATTTATCCGCCAGTTAAGCTAGCACAGTAGAGTAGTATAAGGCAGCTAAGCAGCTTTGTCTCATTAAATGAATGAAATACTAATAACCAAAAGCAGAATTAAACTTCTCACATACATGCATATAAAGTAGAAAGAAAATTACGCAGCAGCCATGAAAATTACTTACCTAGTCCGTGAATATGCTCATAAGATCATTCGGGGGGGCATATTGTTGATATATCGGGATGCCCAATTTTGCATTATCCACAAATTCCAAATTCGGCTCCTGCTTCACTCTGTTAGCATTATTATCCAAATAGACGTTTCCATGGTTCGCGTTATTCATTGGTGATTCAAATTCATCTACTGCAAGCCGGCTTGGAATGCAAGACCCTTTACCAATGAAACCACAATTTCTTAGTGACCCTAGATCGAACACTTCACTTGATTTAGCACCATAGGAACCCTGGATATCAACAACATTAGGCACAAGTCCAGGCACTTGTCTGGCAGCTCTAAATGATATGGTCGAGTTTTGAACTTGCTGATTAGGGCTATTGTCAGCAGTTGCTGAACAAGATGATGCTGAAGGGGAAAGGGAACCTGGGGCTGAGCAGCCAGTAAGAACACCTGTAGTTTTCATGTCACCATCAGCGACTTGCCTCCCCATATTCAATGAGGAATTATTTGACTGACTTGAGAGAAGGCTATAGTCAATGACAGGATTCCTATTAAAGCTGCAGCCCTGATTCACAGAAGCTGGACTATTTCCTGCCCGAAAACTGGCTGATGACTGAGAGGGGACTACAAGGCAAGACGGCTGTACATTAATTGAACGGCTGGGCTCAGATAGTGTAGACTGCTGCTGTGATTGTTGGTTCTGTTGTTTTTGCTGCTGTTGACGCTGCGGCTGTTGCAGTATATCCATCAGCATGGTACTATTTTGGGGATTCAACCCTCCAAGACAGCTACTGGGAGCCACTGCACCAAGGTTGTTAGATGGCCATACTCCAAACCCTGTAGATGTATCATCAACAGATATTATGGATTGAGGTAAACTTTGTGAAACATTGGATTGACATTTTACTAATTGCTGACCTAAAGCTGCACCATGTTCAGCGGGAATACACTTGGGTCCTTGCAAGGTGGCTTGTAGAAGAGCTGGCTGGTCTACTGCTGTAACTAGACTACCTGTAGGATGACCTAAAAGTTCAGCATGCAGAGCCGCTAATGTTTGTGGAGGAATTTGACCAGAGGCAGCCAAAGCTTGGATGTCGAATCTTCCAAGTGAACCAAGTTTCACATTTGTTTCAACAGGGGAACAGTAAGAATTCAAAATTCCACCTTGTTGACTTACTCCATTTAACCTTTTTAAATATAGTCTGAATTTCTGCCAATTGATTTCATGATAAGTAAAAAATCTATACATTTTAACATACAAAATAACAAAATACAGCTGACCTACTAAAACTCTCATCCATTGTATTAGAAGCATCGTGTAAGGATTTTCATATGACTGCAACTATAGATTAACAATTCTCGCCCTCCCAATCATGGGTCAAAAGACTCAACACTGACAGCGCACGTGCGATGCTCATGCACACACCCAGACACACAAATGCACCAAAAAAAAACCTTGGCATGAGTAGAGATCTATTAACTTTTAAAAAAATTTGTAGGGTAGGGCCGGGCTCCATGCACATGATCGAAAATGCATGTCAGTATATGTAGAAGGAGCTGGTGAATGAACATGCACCAGATAGTTGGTGCGGCATTAACACATAAAGATGATTGTGTCATTTCAAGCGACAACCATGGAACAAAACATTCAAGGAGTGTCGGCTAATGTTTTTGAAACTCTGTTTTTTTTATAATCTGTTTTTCAAAATGAAAATTGGTGTTTTCAATTTGCTGGTTCCATATTTGAAAATGTGTCTATCATATTTTGAAAATGAAAACAGTGAAAATATGTTTATGTACAATTACTTTAAAATTTAGTAGTTTCCCATAAATTAAATATTGTTCATTTTTATTTTTCAAAATGAAAAATTGCATTTGTAAACTCCCTCTTAACTACCCAAAAACTTACAGATGGTTGCGGTAAGTTACGGACAAGTATGTTGAGGCCTATAAGAAGATCCAAGACAGACCTTATGAACTTTATGGATCTATCCATATTGAAATCATACTATTTGGATGCCAACAATATTCACCACAAGAATCAAGTTTCACAAAGAAACCAATGTATAAAGAACTCATATGAAAATAGTTTTATGCTCATATAATCGAACTTTAGACAATAAAATTTTAGTCATGTATTTAGTTCCATAATATAGGCAACAAGGGCCCTTCTTTACAACTTCCCTTCCCGTTTTCCTTTAAATGCAAAACCTCGATTCTCCAGTTGCACATTTGATCTTAAGCTTATTTTCATGGAAAGAAAACTCTCCTTCCTTTCTTTTATGTATTACCTCATCAACTTTTTTGTTTAGTTTCCTACATGATGATGAAGGTGATGATTGAGTAAAATAATAAAATGTGCAATGATAAAAGATTTAAATAATGTCAGAATCAAACCTGCAAATGACTTGCAACATTTTCTCTTGTCAAGCCAGGTACATTCATCAGTTCAAGGATTCTCTTCGGTACAGCCTCTGACATTGCAGCCATAATATTTTAGTCGGAAATACTAAATTGAAGCAACAAACATTTTAAATTTATTTCAGAGACCAAAAGGATACATGTAACATCTCTCATTCCCATCAAACATATAATGAATTAATTAAAATGAAGAAACTGTTAAAGAACATACTATCAATCCCAAGCTGATTTACAGCAGTGACGAATTGCTGATGTAGCTCCACTGACCACACTACACGTGGTTTCTTTGTCGTGGAAGGATCATCACTTTCCATTTCACCATCATCTTCTTCTTTAGCACTGATCCTCTTTTTCTGAGCTTTAAATGATCCTTCTGTTCCTTCATTAACAGAAGAAGCATACTCAATTTCCTCACTTCCTCTTTTATGCTGATCGTTTTCTTCCAAGCTGCCTGAATTTTCATATTCTTTATTTTCATTCCACCTTTTCCGAACAACATGCTGCCATATATTCTTAAGCTCTTCTTCACGTATAGGCTTAATTAAGTAGTCACAAGCTCCGTGTCTAATCCCCTTCATAACAGCAGATACTCTTCCATCAGCGGACATCACTGCAGCAGAAACCATCATGTTAATGGTTAACCTCAAGAAGTAAAATCAAGATTCCATACACAAACCATTTAAAACAAGACTTACTGATAACAGGAAGATCCATTTCAAGTCCAATATTCTCAAGAAGTTTAAAGCCATCCATATCAGGCATGTGAACATCACTTAACACAACATCATAACAGCCTTTCATCTCCCGTAGAATATTTAAAGCAACAGAAGCCTGGGAGCATGTAGTCACTGCAACCAAACATACAAATAAAAACTTGATTAAATTGACCAAACCCCACCTCCGGCATCGTTTGATTTGATAAAATGGGTAACTAAAGAACAATCAATGGACACTTTTAAAAAGGGCAAGAAAAAAATGTCCAAACTAATTGATACTCCAAATTTAGGGGTATGTTTGATGTGACTTTTAAGCAGAAGCAAAGTTAAAAACACACAAATTAAATTACAATTAAGACCGTGTTTGGTTGGCCACAGAACAAAAATGAAACTGTGATAAAAAAAAAAGGCGGAGGAACTGACCATTGTAGAAGCATCGGCGAAGCATCTGCTCGAGAATTCGCAAACAAGTAATGTCATCGTCAACGACAAGAACTCTTAAACCAGCAGGGAACTGACCAGCTATTGCCACGTCAGCTGCCCCGCAGGAACCGTAGCCATTGCCACTCGAGGACTGCACTATTCTCTGCAAAGCAGCCATTTTTTCAGCTACAACAACAGCTAATCTCCTTTGAAACAGCTGAAATTCAGCATTTTTGGTGACCAAATGATGCAAATTGAGCTGAATTAAAAGTTAGATCTAGTGAAACAGCGAAACCCTAAAATTCGGGATAAAATGAGGAAATTTGAAGAATTTTAGGGATCGAATTTGTTAGCCAAGTGAGTGAATTGCTGGCTTCTGTTGCTCATTTTTAGGAAATTCGAGTTTTTTTTTTTTTTTTTTTTCCTTCTATTTTTTAAAAGAGAGTTGAATTATTGAGTTTGAACTTTGAAGAAAGAGAAAAGAGTTTGTTTATTATTATATACAGAGAATGCTGAATGGCGATAGCCATAATAAATAATGCAATAAAGTTGTCCTTATTTGTAATATTGTGTTTCTTTCGGGGTACAAACGGTAATTTCAATTATTATTATGGGGGAATTTATTTTTGTTTTTAGTTGGTTGAATAAAAAGGTAGAAATTTTATTTAATAAATGAGAGATGATATATGTACTACGGGGATTGAGAGGCCAGAGGGGAATCATGAGAATGTGGGCCCCATCCTGATGGGGCATGCGCTTTAGCATCCGTACGATTGGACGGCCTGATTCTGAACTTTGTCAGCGACGGTTCAGAAGCTGAGAGCATTCTTATCTTGTTTGGCAAGTATGGGTATTTTTGTCACGCAGGACGTGTGTTTTACTTTGATTACAAAAATTTAAAGTTTAATTTTATAATAGACGACAGAGTGGGCCATATGGATGGATGGACAATTGACAAATATCGACCGCCAGATATTATAAAATTGGAACCAAATTTATGGGCAGAAGCGGATCCAGAATTTTTATGGGTTAAATATTTTTCACGAAATAATATATAATGAATTCATATATATTTATCTAAATAAAATATATAATTGTAATAAAAAAAATATATTATAATTATCCTTTGTGAGTTACCATATTTTAAAAACCTTGCATAATTATTTCGTTATTTACATTATCAAAAATCGCATCTTCAATCTGGCCAATTATAGTGTCGTTTAATCATTCATCACATATCTGACTGCGTATTCGATTTTTAATAACACTTATAACAGAGAATATTATCTCAGTTAATATTGTAGCAACTAGAAGAATCAATGCTAAAGTCAAAATTTTATAAACTAATGGACATATTACATTTATAAAGATAATACAGTAAATCCTAACATGTAATCATCGAGAATTTATGTTAATTATAAATAAAAGAAGCATGGATTAAGACAAATCAATAACATAAATGAGATTTATCAAATACAGAGATCCAATCGAAGTGCTGGAACAAAAAGAGGAGATTCAGGAGAAGCCGAGCTAAAAGATGTGATGCGAAGTCCTGATATTTTATTGGGTCTTTGGAGATTTTGGAGGTTTGGTGGGAGAGGAGAAGATTTTGGTGGGAGTGAATGAGTGATGGGTTCGATTTCAATAATAAAATCTGTCTTTTTATTTTTTATTTTTTAATTTTTAATTAAAAAAACAAAATTTGTAATTTTTTAATTTAGGCCCAGTGGCCCATCCGTCCCTAAATTATGGCTTTTAATTTAAAGAAACTTTTTTTCTAAATATATAAAATATTTTTTATCATTTATCATTGGAAACTTATCTTAAAAATACGTCCATGACTCTCCAAAATTTAGAGCTAACTGAAGACGGCCCTTGTATAACTCAAGATGACCGTATTCGGTAAAGTCAAATTTGGTGTAAATTTTATTCCATTTACACACTCATCTCAAATCCATTATTCTTAATTTTGCTCTAAAACATATTTTCTAATATTTTATTACTTTAAATTCAAAAATCTATTACCCAATACAATATCATATACATTTTTTTTTTATAAAAAAAAAATAACACAATGCACTATTGCTAATGGATGTACCAAAACCCTTATAAGATCAAATATGACACTAGGTTTGGGGTTGTTTTTATTTTTATTCTTTGTTTGAAAAAGAAAAAGCAGTCTTAACTCCGTGAGTGGGAGTAGAATTCTCCCCATATTTGAGTGGGAGTAGATATTTCGTCTCTAGTAGACGTAGAATTCTGGATGTGCTATAAATGTTTGTATTCAATATTCCAGTAGATTTCAGATTATATATCTGTAGAGTTGTATTGTAATCAAAAAAAAAAAAAAAAAAACTCCGTGTACAAAGCAAATTATTTTTCTAAAAATAAATCGATAATATTATATGCATCTCTTCAATATTTTATATCTAATTTCTTCAATATTTTTACTCTCTCTAGTCTCTACTCCCTCTATTTGTTATTTTATTATCAAAAGTTATCTCTTTTCTCTCCAAGTGATAATAATTTTATGTAATCAGTTCTTATATATATAAGATAAAACAGCGTTACTCATTATATCATTCTTGATATTATGAACCTATATATGCTATTTTTTTCTTTTTTTTTTGGTATCAGTAGTTAGTAGTTTGGATTAATGGAAGTGGATTATTTATAATAAAAATGTAACTTTAAATAAATTTAAAGACTATTAGTTGGTTGGACGTAAGGGGTGGAATTTAGTGGAAGAGAGGAATTTAGTGGAAGAGAGTACAAGGTAATATAACAAAAGGAGTCATTAAGCCATTGATATCTAGCTACCCTTGGGATGTTGGAGATGAAATATAACTTGGAAAAAGTAACATTATCAGTGAAAATGAAATTGAACCTTATAAAAGATTTGTATTTTTATTTATATTATAAAATGGTATAATTATCTTTAGAATATATCTAGTTAGGTTTCATTTTTTATTTATTATATAATGTTTGAAGCATTACATTTTAAGTCTTCTTTTTTTTTTTTCCTCTAAACAAGGTTATAGTATATCATTCACTATTCCACTCCATTCCATTATAAACCATCTCTTTCAATCAATCCAAAAATAGCATTAGGGGTAGGCACAATTTGGTTATGTATAATTATATGTAATATCCTGAATTTTCAGTTAAGGTCTTAGAACGAAATGATATTGGAGATTAAGAATTTAAGTATTGAAAAATAGGTCGAAATAATTTAAAGTGGAGTTTCATTGCATTGGAAAAATGAGTGATTTTGAGAATCGGTTATGCGAATATTTTTATATGTTTAATATGAGAAAGTTTTATTATTTTGGCTATAGAAATAGTAAATGAACTCCGATTGAGCTGATTTTTGAACTCATTTTTTCGAGGCAAATAATTTTTTTATTGAGCACTTTTCAAAATTTACATCTGAAGAGCCTCAAAAATATGAATTATCGAAATAATACAGTGTTAGAGATCTTTTTGTAATTTTCGGGGACCTGAATGCAAATTCCATAAAGTTTATTATATAAACCAAAAGTTTACCATAATTAAAAAATCCCAAATCTTTTTACCCACAACGGCAAGAAGAAGAAGCAGCTAGCACCCAACCCTTCAGTCATCTTCGGCCAGGAGCAACACCACCAGCGGTTTCGTCCGGTGACCCTACGTCGGTTGGTGGCCGGTGGCCGACCTGTGGTGGCCGGAATCGATATGAAATGGGTTGAAAAGGTCGTGGCTTTTCAGGACCGATCCGACTTCATTTCTCGACCTCACAGAACATCTATCAAATCGAAGCTCTCGACGAGCACTACAAGGCTGTCAACCTAGGAATTTCTTTTTTCTTGCACGGATTTTTCGGGATATGACAAAACTGAACTGATGTGGGTTCTACCTTTGATTGGCGTTCTGGTAGTTCCAGCACGCTCATGGATGCATTACTAGTCTATTGGTACCCGAAGAAGCTCAGTAAGTTGTCCCAATAAAAATTCATTATTTAGGGTATAATCGAATACGTTGTCGAATATATGTGGACACTTCCTATATTTCAAGTGATATTGAATTATCATAAATTGAGTTAATTATAAATGAATATAATGTTGGTTTCTATTAAGGTCCCAAGATCATAAACAAGCATGAAACAAGTGTGCGAATACAACGAGGGAGTTGCGGAATACTCACATCGATCGGTTGAGCGACGCGGAGGACAACAAAATCAACTTTCTGCCCTTGTGAGTCACGGCAGTTCACTGGTTGTGCAGTCCACTGTTTTCGGTTTTGAGTCTCCAAGTTTTGAGCTCTAAGCTTCGTCAAACGATTCCCGGCTCATGGGTGGACTTCTCTATCACCTTCGCATGTCTCTAGGAGTGCTAGCTCTTGTGATTTTTGCCACAAAAATCACACACTCATGCTTTCCTTCTTCTCGGCAAAACCAGAAGAAACAGCCCTTTGGGCGTGTTTGTGATGAGAGAAAAGAGAGGAGTTGTGAGAGAGAGAGAGAAAAATGTGTATTAGTTTTAATTGATTTCAAAAATCAATAACATATACCAATTTTTCTCTTTGAAAAGTCAAGCCATTAAAGGCTTCAACTACTCCCATCATTCCATCAATCCATCAATCAATGAATAGTGAGTGGAGTCAATCACTCAATGTGAAAGACATACATCACTTGATTGATGAATGATGTGACGCTAGATGCGACTAGCGATTTGACGCTTGATTTGACTTGCGTGCCGCACTCGAATTCGAAATGCGAATGCGCTCGCAAATAATCTCGGGCTCGGGTTCGCTAATTCCAAACTAACGAATTTTGTGTTACGACGTATTTAAATCTAATTTAATTAAATAATCATGCCTAACATAATTACTATTCACATCGCTAACGAATTAATTCTAAATTAATTCGTGCGTCCGAATTAAAATCTAATTTTAATTCCGCGTCGAAATCCAATTTCGTTTAATATATCAAATATATTAATTTATTGATTAATTCCAAATTAATCGTTCTCTCTCTTTATTGATATTTTATCCCAGATAAAATATCTCAGTAATTAATCTCATATTAATTTTCTCTCTCTACTAATTAATCCCAGATTAATTTAGAGTGCGAGTCATACGTCATCGGTGAATCTTCGAGAAGCGACCCATGAGATCCCCGGATATGTTGGCAGTAAATTCGGTCGTCGGACTATCCGAACACGTAAGTACCTCGTACTACGTTTTACCGATTTATAAGACAAGGTTGGCTTCTAGCAAAGCGCCATGCCTACCCAATTCTCCAGAAATATCCTTACAGAAATAAAGGATCTATATCAGGCGTAGTATACGTAGTATTGCGTATTTCTGTCCAGTATCGGATGATCACGTGCTAGGCCTGGGGCTGGAATTATGTCTGCCCCGTACGAAGCACATGTCAGATGTCTGGTAACTAGTCTCTATAATCGGATAAACATGACTTTGTCATTTTATCCCGATGACTGCAGTACTTAAGAGTACTAGTACTGTATCCTACGTGACCACAATCTCCATATGACTGGAGTGACACTTCCGTCTTGACATCACACCCAACACACTACGATTCTCAATATACCCAGCATTGGCGTACACAGAACATGTTAAAGCCCTGGACGACCGCAACCAAAGTATATTGATTGTCGCAAGTATTAGCGGTGCAAGTCTCAGGTTAAGACCAAATACACATACCCTGATTTCGGACTTCCATAGACACATAGTCATACTACCAATGGAATTCCGAGGGGGTCTATCCAGAGCGATGATGTTTCCCGTACCATCGGTAAAACACAACATCCTATTACACTTGCATGAGTATCCTATACCCAAATATATGAGAATTATGCCGTTGTGCCCTCACAACGCGCACAAGTGTAATACTAGTCTTTTACGTATTTATCGATGTCCAATCTCGATAATACTCTGACTAGGGATATTTAATGATTTATCCTTCGTGGACTGATACTGTCTCATATCATTATCAATCCAGGAACAAATCATAGGGACATTCTATCATTTATATATCTAGGTGATCTAATCACAAATGATATGAGTGCAATCTCCTTTGTCACATAGTTAATTTGTACAACAACACCATGATCTGTACAAATAGTGACATTATGGGTCATAATTGTCCAACATATAATTTGTGTAATAAATTGATTTTGAGTGAAATCGAAATATTAGGGATCCGTCCGCATTGATACGAAAGTTTTCTCGTAAATTTTGATTTCTCATATTTCAATGCTTATTTAAACGTAATGATGAATATGGGTTATAAATTTTTTGGAAGATTTTTTGAAAGCACATAATATGAGGATTTAAGCTAACTAATTTATTTAAAATAGAGTATAATGATGTATTAAGGATATTAGAATTGTTTTAGGAGAAATAAGAAATATTTGAAAGGTTCTGGATCCGTTTGTACTATTTTCAGACTTTTAAGAGGATTTTCTAGATTTTAAACTGAAAGGTGAATACGATGTTACGGATTTGTAGTATATGATGTTATGAGAGTAATGAAACTAAAGTCGTTGATGTTAGACTTGATTTGGGTGTTCCGGAGAGGTCTGAAAATTTATAAGAGTTAAGTCAGGAATTCTGCAAAATGGTGATTCTAACCGTATTTCACCATTTATTTTGACAGATATGGCTAGCATGAGGAGTATTCTCGAAGCTAGGTAAGTACTTTATATAATGAGTACCTGACATATAGATGTGTTGACAGCTTTGATATGAGTTATGAATAAGTCTGGTGCATGAGTAAAAGTGGTGAATGTATACTAAACTCTAATTTGAAAATGATTTCTATATTTTACAATTGTTTCGAATTACATGAATTATGAAAATAATATGTTTTCAAACTTATGATTATGTTTCGACTTCGAATTAATATTTATGTAATCGTTTATGATTGCAAATTTGGTTATTCGTGGTATATTGAAGCATGTTTTATGATGACTTTGTTGGAAATTCTAATCCATACCCAAGATCAAAAGAGCAAACAAAATATATATAAATGAATGAACAATATTGAGGTATGGCGGAATCATACTCACAAAGATCGGAATGCGGATGCGTTGATGAAATGAAAACTTCTCCTTTGTGCAGTGATGAATTCGGCCAAGGTGGAAAGTGCAGCTCCAAGCTTTGTTTGATCCTCCCAAGCTCAAGGATTAGTTTCCCATAACACCTTTATATGATCCCTTGAAGGTGCTAGCCTTGTGTGTGATTTAATGTTCCAAACATACACAATTTCTTCAAGCTTTTTGCAACAAAAACTGAAAAATGGAGAGGGCTGTGAAGCTTCACAGTTTCGGTCAAGAGGAAATAGAGAAGAAGAATGATTTTTGATTTTAAAATCAATTTATATTTGTGTCATAATAATTGACAAACATATACCATACCTTTGGTAGGTGTATGACACAAATCTATCACCATTCTTTGCCTTTGAGTGTTGTACACACTATCACCAAAACCCATCACACAAAAGTGAATTTAATGACAAGTGATGTGATGGTTGATGTGACATGTGGGCCCCACTCGATTCCAAATGCGAGTGGGCCCGCAAACACTCCCGGGCTCGGGTTCGATAATTTCGAATTATCGAACTTTCGTCGCGACGTTATTTAAATCGAATTAATTAAATAATTATGCCTAGCAAAATTACTATTCACGTCGCTTACGAATTAATTCTAAATTAACTCGTTTGCCCGAATCAAAATCTAATTTTAATTCCGCGTCGAAATCGAATTTCGTTTAATATATCGAATATATTATTTTAGTGATTAATTCTAAATTAATCTTTCTCTCTATTTGAATAGTACTTTATCCAAGATAAAGTCTCTCCGCAATTAATCCAAGATTAATTGAGTTCGAATCATACGTCATCGGTGAATCTTTGGGAAGCGACCCAAGAGATCTCTGGATATGTTGGCAGTAAATACGGTCGTCGGACTATCCGAACACGTACGTACCAAGTACTACGTTTTTACCGATTTACAAGACAAGGTTAGCCTCTAGCAAAACGCCATGCCTACCCAATTCTCCAGAAATATTCTTACTGGAATATAAGATCTATAACAGGCGTAGTATACCGTAGTATAGTGTATATCGATCCAGTATCGGATGATCACATGTAAGGCCTGGGGCTGGAGATGTGTCTACCCCGTACGAAACATATATCGGACATCAAACAACTAGTCTCTTTGAATCGGATAATCTTGACCTTGTCATATTATCCCGACGGTTGCAACCTTTATAGAGTACTAGTTCTGTATCCTGCGCGATCATCATCTCCATATGTCTGAAGTGATACTTCCATCTTGACATCACACCCAATACACTACGATTCTCGATAAACCTAGAAGAGGTGTACACAGAACCTGTTAAAGCCCTGGACGACCAAAACTAAAGTCTACCGATTGTCGCAAGTACTAGCGATGCAAGTCTCAGGTTAAGACCATATGCACCTACCCTGAAGCGGACTCCCATAGACACGCAGACATACTACCAATGGGATTCCGCGAGGTCTATCCAGAGCGAAGCTGTTTTCCGTACCATCGGTAAAACACAACCTCCTACCGCACTTGCATAAGTATCCTATACTTAAATATATGAGAACTATGCCGTTGTGCCCTCACAACACGCACAAGTGCAGTACTAGTCTATTCTGCATTATCAATGTCTAATCTCGATAATACTACGACTAGGGATATTTAATGATTAAACCTTTATGTATTGATACTGTCTCATATCATCTCAATCCGGAACTAATCATAGGGACTTTTACCATCTTTATATCAAAGTAAATAAATTACAAAACGGTAAAAGGCAATTTCATTACTACATAGTTAATTTTGTACAATAATACAATATCATTTACAAAATAGTGACGCTATGGGTCATAACTGTCTAACAATCTCCCACTTGGCCTATAGCCAGTCACTCAGGCATCTAATACCTGAACTATGTACATGTCGCTCAAACTTTTCCCGAGGAATTGCTTTTGTCAGTGGATCTGCAATGTTGTCCTCTGATGCGATCTTTTCGATCTTCACATCGCCACGATGTATGATCTCTCGAATCAGATGGAATCGTCGAAGAACATGTTTGGATCGTTGATGAGACCTTGGCTCCTTAGCCTGTGCTATAGCCCCGCTATTGTCACAATACAATGGAACGGGCTCAGCTGCTAACGGAACTACTCCTAATCCAATTAGGAATTTTCGGATCCAAACCGCCTCTTTTGCTGCTTCAGCTGCTGCGATGTACTCCGTTTCAGTTGTTGAATCGGCAACACTATCTTGCTTGGAAGATTTCCAGCTCACTGCTCCGTTATTCAAACAAAATATGTACCCGGATTGCGACTTAAAGTCGTCTCTGTCGGTTTGGAAACTTGCATCGGTATACCCAGATACCTCAAGTTCTCCATCTCCATAGATTAAGAAAGCATCCTTAGTTCTTTTAAGATACTTAAGGATACTCTTAACCGCCATCCAGTGATCTTTACCTGGATCGGCCTGATATCGACTGCACATGCTCAAAGCATAGGACACATCAGGTCGTGTACATATCATGGCGTACATGATCGATCCGACTGCCGAGGCGAACAGAGTCCGACTCATGTTGTCTCTCTCATCTTGTGTTTTAGGACACATGTCCCTAGATAGATAGACGCCATGTGATGTTGGCAACAGTCCCCTCTTGGACTGATCCATGTTGAATCTCTTCAACACTTTATCAATATATGTACTCTGGGAGAGTCCAAATAGCTTTCTAGATCTATCCCGGTAGATCTTTATTCCTAGAATAAAAGCTGCTTCTCCCATATCTTTCATGGAGAATTTCAATGAAAGCCAAGCTTTCACCGGCGTTAACATGGGAATGTCATTGCCTATAAGCAATACATCGTCGATATAAAGGACAATAAAAGTCAGTGCACTCCCACTAACCTTCTTGTATACACAAGGATCATCTACGTTTTGAATGAAATCATATTCTTTTATGACCTCATCAAAACGTTGGTTCCACGACCTCGATGCTTGCTTCAGTCCATAAATGGACCGATTTAACTTACAAACCTTGTTTGCAAGTCTAGGTGCGATAAAATCGTCAGGCTGTTGCATATAAACATCCTCCGAAAGGTTTCCGTTAAGGAAAGCGGTTTTAACGTCCATCTGCCATATTTCGTAATCGTAATATGCAGCTATTGCAAGCATTATCCGAATGGATTTAATCATGGCAACGAGTGAGAAGGTTTCGTCATAATCAACTCCAAGTCGTTGACGATACCCCTTCGCTACAAGCCTAGCTTTGTACGTTTGTACGTTTCCATCCATGTCGGTCTTCTTCTTGAAGACCCATTTGCATCCAATAGGCTTTACGCCTTCTGGTGCATCAACCAGTGTCCAAACTTGGTTGGTATACATGGAATCCATTTCGGCCTTCATGGCTTCTTGCCATAAAGCGGATTCGATACCTTGTATCGATTCCTCATACGTAGCATGTTCAGTATCCTCAATAAGATTAATATCTACATGAGGTGAGATCAGGAATCCATACCTCTCAGGTATTACCCTGACTCTCTCCGACCTACGCGGTCCTTGTGTACTTGAAGATTGTGGTTCAGTCTCATCCCGGATGGACTATTCATGTTCCGTTGATGATTCAATGTCAGGAACAGTATCACTACGACTTTCATCGAGTTCTACTTTCCTCCACTTACCACTGCATTTAGGAATTCCTTCTCAAGGAAAACCGCATGTAGAGCAACAAATACTTTGTTCTCTGTGGGTGATAGAAGTAATATCCTTTGGTTTCCCTAGGATATCCAACAAATAGGCATTTATCTGATTTGGGTTCAAGTTTGGTACCTTCCAAACGTTTAACGTATGCCCAGCAACCCCAAATCTTCAGGAATGAGAAACCCGGTTTCTTTCCTGTCCATATCTCATATGGTGTCTGTTCAACAGACTTTGACGGAACCTTATTCAAAATAAGAACTGCACTGTTTAATGCATATCCCCAGAAGGAAATTGGCAGCTCAGTGCGACTCATCATCGACCTTACCATGTCCAACAAGGTACGGTTTCTCCGTTCGGACACACCATTTAATTGTGGTGTTCCAGGAGGAGTCCACTGTGAAAGAATACCATATTCTTTCAGGTAATCTTGAAACTCATTACTTAAGTATTCGCCACCACGGTCCGACCGTAATGTCTTAATACTCTTGCCTGTTTGTTTTTCAACTTCGTGTCGAAACTCTTTGAATTTCTCAAAAGTTTCCGACTTGTGCGTCATTAGATACACATAACCGTAATGTGATGCATCATCGGTAAAGGTTACGAAGTATCGATATCCACCTCTAGCCTGGCTAGACATGGGCCCACAAACGTCACTATGAACGAGGGCTAACAGTTCAGTGGCGCGTTCACCTTTACCGCTAAAAGGTGATTTAGGCATTTTGCCTAATAAGCAAGATTCGCAGACGTCATATGAATTTGTGTCAAATCCGTCCAAGTACCCACTCTTCGAAAGTGTGGATATGCGAGTCTTGTTTATGTGTCCCAGACGACAATGCCACATATAAGTTTCATCCTTTGGATCACTCTTTTTAAGCCTTTTGTTTGTTACTTTATATGTAGGAGATTCATTTATATTCAAAATATAAAGACCATTATTTGCAACTGCAGTGCATATTTCTGCATCATTTTTATATAAATAACACCCAGTGTTTCTAAATACAAAAGTGTACCCATTTCGGGTTAACAAGGATACAGATATAATATTCCTAGTCAAACTAGGTACATAATAACAGTCATTTAGTTTAAGTACATGCCCCGAAGGCAGTTCTAATACAAAAGTGCCCACGGCCAAAACAGCAACAGGAGTTCCGTTTCTAACTCGTAGATCACTCCCCTGAAGCCAGTATCCTGCTGTTCTGCAGATCCTGCACATCAGTACATATATGAGAACCACAACCAGAATCAAAAATCCAATTTTTAAAACTAGAAGTAGCCATGTTTATTTGAATAACAAACATACCAGAGGTCGGTGCCTTGCCCGCTTGATCTCCTTCTGAGCGCCTTGTTCATGCGGCAGTCACGCTTCCAGTGACCTCTTTTGCCGCAATTAAGGCATATGTCTTGTGACTTGTTCCTCGGCTTCCCAGAAGCCATCGACATCTTGGCCTTGCCCTTGTTCTTACGCTTCCTCTTTCTCACCCCTCCAGTTGCCTTGGGCCCAGCCCTCGGCGTCTGAGAGGTCGATGCAAAGTGCGCCTCGCGCTTGTTGCCTTTAAGAAGCTCTTTCTCTGACTCCTTAAGAATGGACAATAGCTCTTCAAGAGTATCGTCCGTATCCATCAACTTGTAGTTGATGATAATATGCTTCCAAGTATCGGGAAGTGACTGTAAGAGCATGTCTATAGTCAGCTCAGCCTCCAAGACTATTCCCATCTTGGCCAGCTCATCAATGTCAGCTATCATTTGAGTCTCGTGGGCCTCAACTGAAGCGCCATCAGTCATACGGGAGCGAAAGAGTTTCTTCACCAACTCATACCTCTCCATCCGCTTATTAGTGCGGTGAAGATCTTTTAGTCTAGCCATCATATTATAAGGATCCAAGTCCCTATTCTGGCGACGAAAGTGTTGAGTCATGCAAGCAAGCATGATCGACTGAGTTGTATCACAATCATCGCTATGAGTTCTCCATAACTCCAGCTCAAGTGGCTCAGTGGGCTCGGCCCGAGAGGTCTCTGTATGGTGTATAGCAGCCTCTCTGACCAAGGACTATCCTCAGGTTCATTTCCCAGTCAGCGAAGTTCGTGCCCTTAAATACATTATCACCCATGATTATGTCTCGGACATTTCCTTTGTTTGCCATCTTAACTACGATAGTCCAACTATCTAGTTAACGATATATGGGTACAGTCAAACTGTTACAAGAAAATTAACATTATATTAGTCCAACTAATGTTAAAATATTGACGAAATAAATTTTGTAAGCGCGTAAAGCTAAGTATCTGAATGAAATTGCAAATTCAATACTAGCCTCCCACTATTTTCTACAAGTCTCTAACCCTCTGTCGAGTACTCGGGAAATCCAATTTCCTAGTGGGCTAGGATCCCGTTAAATAACACACAACCTTGACTTTGGCCAACAAGTTGTATGATATTTAACTAGGTAGATCTCGAAGATCAATTGGATCCCATCCAATTCCTAGATCCGGTAGGTGGACATCCAAGTCCGAAACATATATATCTAATACATATGTCAATGTATCCAATACATTTTCCTAACCATTTCCTCTGAATCAACTAAGTCTTGGCTTTGGCACAACAAACTTAATGATTCCAGTTAAGCGGGACCCATTGACATGGAAAGTTTCGTAATCAATGTCGATAGACAAGAAGTGATCTTGACTTTGGCCAAAAATCACAACTTGGACAAGACACCGATATGGAAAAAACTCTCATGATTCAAACACATCCTCAATTGACAAAGGTCTTGACTTTGGCCAACAAACCAATGCCAATTTCGGATCTTGAGAAAGAATCACTCAACGGAAGGAAAATCGCTTAATATTGTTTGAGGGATTTTCGCGTAATTGGAAACCAATTATTTATCTTTGTTAGGTCTCATCATCATACACCCTTAAGCATGCTTCTAAAACATCATAAAGCGCGTAAAATAAAATAATAGTGATATGCGGATGGATATATAACAATTTGTTCCTAGAACAAATCACTCATTTTCCTCTCCCCGGCTAGCACTATTCTACTTCTACCCAATTACATAATACAATAAGAGAAACCTCATTTACATTGAGGGGAATTAGGTGAGAAGAGAATACAAAGAGATAATAAGAGAAAGGCTGGACACGCAGGTCCAATTAATAAATTCTGAATTTACAATAATTTCTAAAATTACCCTTCCCTTCTAATATCCATCCGATATACACTATTCATACATTACATCCACATTCATTCATTCAAGGCATGTTATACAACCAATCTAATCCAATTAATTAGTCTTTGTTTAGGTGACAATCCAATGTTCAATCAATGGTTTGCTTTTGCGCGAGTCCAACTCATTTTGAGAATAAGTACTTGTAATACGAATTCATGAATTATATCGAACTACTCGTCAAATCCAATTTAAGTCGTATTCAATACTAATCCTTATATTTAATTCCAAATTAAATATTTACACTTTTATTGTGCTTTTATGACTTAGATTCCAAATCTAATCCAATCGGGTCTCAAAGACCAAGTAACATCCAATGTCCGTTTAATTAAAGTCCGATGGGCTTTCAATTGATTTCATTAGGCTTGGGCTTTGGTCAATGTGGGTCAAACCCAATTACCAAGCCCAATAAGGAATCACCCTCATTTGCCATAAAATCAATATCAAGCCCATAAGGCCCAATTAAACATAAAAGCCATTTATTACATTTGGACTTAATGGAGTGATTTAGGCCCAACTTTGGATCCAATCCAATTTGCCCAAATATAATAGTTTTAGGCCCAATTCAAAATTAAGCCCAATTAATCAAATTTTAAAATTCCAAATTTTATAACTTAATTAATTAAGTGTAATATCATGATTAATCCTTTAAATCAATATTTCCAAAATATCAAATTAATCCATTAATCATATTTTTATATCTTAAATACATGTCCAACATTATTTAATCAAAAAATCAAGTCCCTAATGTGCTTCCATGCATTCGGCCAAGGTGATGAAAAATTACCGATTTCGTTTTCAATCCAATCGAATCACAAATCGTCATTTTATGTTCGTTTAAAGTCATCCAATGTTCTTATAAAAAACAAATCATCAAGTCCATGGCCTAGGTAGTATTCGGCCAAGCCTCTCCAAGAGGGGAAAAATTAATCCAATTTATTTTTCATGAAATTGATAATGTATAACACAATGTTACATACATTTAAGCATACTTAATCAATCAAAATCATCAAATCATGCTTCAATCAATTTTGCCCAAATATTACCCTAATATATTTTCCATGCTCTTAAGCTCAATGATACCATTGTTGGAAATTCTAATCCATACCCAAGATCAAAAGAGCAAACAAAATATATATAAATGAATGAACAATATTGAAGTATGGCGGAATCATACTCACAAAGATCGGAATGCGGATGCGTTGATGAAATGAAAACTTATCCTTTGTGCAGTGATGAATTCGGCCAAGGTGGAAAGTGCAGCTCCAAGCTTTGTTTGATCCTCCCAAGCTCAAGGATTAGTTTCCCATAACACCTTTGTATGATCCCTTGAAGGTGCTAGCCTTGTGTGTGATTTAATGTTCCAAACATACACAATTTCTTCAAGCTTTTTGCAACAAAACTGAAAATGGAGAGGGCTGTGAAGCTTCACAGTTTCGGTCAAGAGGAAATAGAGAAGAAGAATGATTTTTGATTTTAAAATCAATTTATATTTATGTCATAATAATTGTCAAACATATACCATACCTTTGGTAGGTTATGACACAAATCTATCACCATTTTTGCCTTTGAGTGTTGTACACACTATCACCAAAACCCATCACACAAAAGTGAATTTAATGACAAGTGATGTGATGGTTGATGTGACATGTGGGCCCCACTCGATTCCAAATGCGAGTGGGCCCGCAAACACTCCCGGGCTCGGGTTCGATAATTCTGAATTATCGAACTTTCGTCGCGACGTTATTTAAATCGAATTTAATTAAATAATTATGCCTAGCAAAATACTATTCACGTCTATTACGAATTAATTCTAAATTAACTCGTTTGCCCGAATCAAAATCTAATTTTAATTCGCGTCGAAATCGAATTTCGTTTAATATATCGAATATATATTTAGTGATTAATTCTAAATTAATCTTTCTCTCTCTTTGAATAGTACTTTATCCAAGATAAAGTCTCTCCGCAATTAATCCAAGATTAATTGAGTTCGAATCATACGTCATCGGTGAATCTTCGGGAAGCGACCCAAGAGATCTCTGGATATGTTGGCAGTAAATACGGTCGTCGGACTATCCGAACACGTACGTACCAAGTACTACGTTTTTACCGATTTACAAGACAAGGTTAGCCTCTAGCAAAACGCCATGCCTACCCAATTCTCCAGAAATATTCTTACTGGAATATAAGATCTATAACAGGCGTAGTATACCGTAGTATAGTGTATATCGATCCAGTATCGGATGATCACATGTAAGGCCTGGGGCTGGAGATGTGTCTACCCCGTACGAAACATATATCGGACATCAAGCAACTAGTCTCTTTGAATCGGATAATCCTGACCTTGTCATATTATCCCGACGGTTGCAACCTTTATAGAGTTGGTATCCTGCGCGATCATCATCTCCATATGTCTGAAGTGATACTTCCATCTTGACATCACACCCAATACACTACGATTCTCGATAAACTATAGAGAGAGTAAACAGAAACTGTTTACAGCCCTGGAAAGCCCTGACACCAACTAAAGTCTACCGATTGTCGCAAGTACTAGCGATGCAAGTCTCAGGTTAAGACCATATGCACCTACCCTGAAGCGGACTCCCATAGACACGCAGACATACTACCAATGGGATTTCGCGGGGTCTATCCAGAGCGAAGCTGTTTTCCGTACCATCGGTAAAACACAACCTCCTACCGCACTTGCATAAGTATCCTATACTTAAATATATGAGAACTATGCCATTGTGCCCTCACAACACGCACAAGTGCAGTACTAGTCTATTCTGCATTATCGATGTCTAATCTCGATAATACTACGACTATGGATATTTAATGATTAAACCTTTATGGATTGATACTGTCTCATATCATCTCAATCCGGAACTAATCATAGGGACTTTTACCATCTTTATATCAAAGTAAATAAATTACAAAACGGTAAAAGGCAATTTCATTACTACATAGTTAATTTTGTACAATAATACAATATCATTTACAAAATAGTGACGTTATGGGTCATAACTGTCTAACAGACTTATGATTTATCATGATTCATTCAAGTTATATTAAGATATGTACTAATAAAACAACTTAAGATTATAATTATTTTATGTATTCAAGCAAGTTTATGATTCACTTCCCAAAGTTATGTTTTTCAAACCATCAGTAAAGTATCATCCCAAATTATGATATATTACTCTGTTCGTAAGTATGACAATGTTTCTCTACCATATGGTGTATGTTCACCCTCTAAGGTATGAGCATCTTGTACTGTTTCCCCTTTCTGATCTTGCAATGCTAGGTTCCCACAGGGTATGTGCATTGTTACCCCTATGTTACGGGACTGGTGTGATTTTCTTATATTTAAATCTTGTTATATAAAGGATTTGAGGTTCGGTACAAGTTATGTTTTTGAATTCATATATATAGGTTTATATGTAGGAGCGAAGCGAAGTTTACTGATATGTCTATGATGTCGGCGACCACGATATTGTTGGGGCTCGTAATTTGTAGAGAGTACGAATAGCCCCACGGAGGGACTAACCAGAGAAGAATGAAGTCACCACCCAGTATGAAATAATGGGAACGATTTAAGGCTGTATTACACATCTCACAAGGTCCGACCTTAAACCCGTTTGAGTTCGGAATGGTCCCTTATTGATGTCAATATAATATTTAGGTCCAAAGAAGGTATCATCATCTCTTATAATGCAATTCACAAGCAACATCAGTTTTATATATCATACATGACAGGCCAGGACTTACTGGAAGTCTAGCTGGATGTACTGCGTAAACCAGAAACATAGAAACACATGCCTATAATAACAGATGTAATGAAAGTCATAAACAGTTATAAAGAAACACTGAAATGACAGGTAATAGTAGTAGTAACTATAATATTACTGGCAGTAAATAGTTGACTATAAGAAATGCATTGATATTGTTTAAATACAACAGTAATAAAATGAATGAAATGGCCATCCTCCCAATGGTACGTGTAGTTATATCCCGAGTGTAAATCATATTACTGTCCATTCAGAATCAGTTATGGAATCTACATTCGGGTTTCTATCCTATATACCAAAGGGGATCACATGGTCATATATAAGGAAATGTCTGGTCGGACCTATAACAGGTCAGGCCGAATATTCTTCTCAGATTAGAACATACAAACAAGTAAGAGCACACATAATATAACCAGAACAACTAAAATGCAATAATTTAAAGGAATAGTAAATGAAATAACTAAATATGAGTAAAGAAGTGTAAACCAAATAGCTGAGCAACAAGAATATGTATTAAATAAGTAATGATAAACAGTAATAAAAGAAGGGTACTTATACATGTGAATAACAAAATATAAGGTGCATATTCCCCGGCATGGCCTCCGAGGAGTCGGGCCGGATGTTGTAACTACGTGATAGATATGTGCGTGTTAATATGCATGTCTAGCCGGATGTGTCATAGAGCCGGCCAAAGATATTATATAGCCAATAGAAACTAAAAAAGAAGGACATAATCCCTCCTTGGTGTCATCTCTATCTGACGTTACTATAAATTGTAACGTACGATCCATGTCTGATTGGACATATAATTTGAAATGTAAGTCCATCCGGCCATTAATCAGTCAGTGATTTTAGCTCTTCAAAATTTACACATGCGTTGACCACTTTAATTCATGTCCGGCCAGCCATAATAAGATCTCATGTTTTTAGTAACTGATAATCTGAACATTCAATGACAGTTATGACTTGTCCAGTTGGATTTAGGATTTTTAGCGTGTATCCAGCCTGATATTCTAGATTGAGAGAATGTAGGCCAGATGTAGGCGATATCCGACTAGCTTTTGGTTATATTCATTGGATTTCCTTTCTTTCATGACATTCATCTTATAATTTTCCTAATTTTCAGAGGGTGTCCTGGAAAGAGACTCATCATCGGGCTATGTGTAAAAATATAATGTCTAAAGTCGACCCTACTTTGGTAGGCTTGTGCAGTGTGTGACAATGACAAGTCTATCAAAGTCATGCACATATTTTTACTTACCTGGTTCATCGGGCGTCGCGAGACTTTTCTGACTTTGTAGTAGTTTGGTTGTTGATATATAGGCCATCGGGCTGAATGATGGACCCTCAGGTCCCCCTACGCTTTGATCGGTTGAGGTGTTTCAACCCATATCTAGAATTATGATATGAGATGGACATTCGAGTCCCATGATGCTTCGATCAGCTGAGGTGCTTCGACCAATGTCTGGTGTTGAACCCTCAGGCCCCCGATGCTTCGAATAGTGTATGTTCTTCGACCCGTGTTTGTTTTTGGACCTTCAGACCCCCTGATGCTTTGATCGGTTAAGGTGTTTTGACCTCTGTTGTGATGATCGATGATCCTGTTAGTCCTCAGATGCTTTGATTTGTTTTAAGATGCCTCGACTATTATCTGGAATTTTGATATGAGACAGACTCTCTAGTCCTCCGATACTTGATTGATTGAGGTCCTTCGATCCCTATCAAGTGTTGGACCCTCAGACCCCTTGATTCTTTGATCAATTAAGGTGCTTCGACATCTACTGTGATGATCGATGATCCCGTAGGTCCCCCGATGCCTCTACTCTATTCCCGGAGTTGTCTGATAATTTTATGACTACAAAAACTGTGATACTTACAGTGCATTTATGGAAGATTTGGAAGAATGCCCTCAAGCTTACTCCTGCATGCATTCCATCTTCATAAATTGCTGGATAAGTGGTTAGATTGGTGGCTTCAAAGGATTGTTGAAGAGCCATAGAAGATTTAGGCATGCTATTTCCAAATTGACGGCAGTCGGAGGCAGAGATCCTGACAAATCCTATATCTTATTCCCTCTAATAAGAGGTTCCATATCTTTCTTCCTAATGAGAAGGATGAGAAGGATTTCCTCTGTTGGGATTTGGAGGAATGCCCCTGAGGTTAATTTTGTATATGCTCCCTAATATGGTTGTGCCCCAAAGAACTGTTGAGGATCCATAGGCCTGCTATTGTCAAAATAATGGACATTGGCAGCGGGAACCCTGGTAAATCCTCCAACTCCCTTCCTCATGTGAGGAAGTTGATATGTTTTTTCTATTAGATGAGGATGAGGGTGAGGATTTGGCCCATTCCGGAGGAATGTTCCACGAGTTCTTCCTGCCTAACCAGCCTAGAGGTTGCTTCCTAGTCTCCATTCCTCTCACTATTGGGACTGGATTGAGTCTGACCAGAAATGAGTTTCTCAATTATCTCAAAGACTTGCAGGATTTTCCCTTGACCTGCTCTTCATTATTATATCTGTAATATAAATTAAATCAGTAGTACTGAAATTTATAGGTGAAACTGTTAGGGTTGGTGCTCAGAGCGCTAATCCGGATCGTATTTATGTTCGATTCATGAATACGAGCAATACATTTTTCCATAATATTACTAATTTTAATGGTAGCACCTCTTGTCTGTTATATACGTATTCAATCTAATTTCGATTAAATTGAAACTAAATCTAGTTTAGTGATATATATATATTAGATAAAGATCCCATGATTTACAACGTAGTGCGCAGTTACAACATAGTTTGTAATTGACATTGGGAAGTATCACTATAAGTTGTATATCCTTAAATTAAGTTCATGGTCAAGATTTACTGACACATGTCGGTTAGTAAAATCCATTGAGACCAGTACATGTCTTATATCGGACTTGGTCCGATGGTTTATCCCAATGAACCATGAGTCTTGGGAGACTCGTATAGACGTGTAGGTGTTTATTTGATAAACACTTAACGGCTCACCGAAGATTTCTTAATAGATGGTACACCAATGTCAATAGGAATCTTCTCGGGTTGAGTAGCATAGTGATCATTTGACTTGAGATACCACTGTGGATTTATGAGTTATCCTCCATACTTAGATGGCAGTCACGTCACCGATCTATTTAGATCAGACCTCCGCCTGTTCGTTGGGTGTGGACTCATGCTCATGATATACTGTGAGTATCAAGATATGATCCGTCCGTTCTGTGTACAGAGCATAGGTAGTCCATCATGTGATTAGCAATCTCTTGAATCTATGGCCATAGTATACTTCGGAAGTGAGTTCAGAATGTTATTTAGAGATTGCTAATAGATACGTCGACGAGATTATTCCTATAGAGATTTGACGTTTATATCTATATCTCTGGGATAATCTGGATACATGTGACGAAGTGATTATATGTATGCAGTGACCTCGACCTGTATGATTCAGCGAGTTTATCCGTGGTCGTCATAATTTACGGGTGGGTGAATTATGGACACGAAATTAGATTTTGTGACGGATATGCATGAATCTAGAGAGTCTCACTAATGAAATATACTCGTAGGGCACTAGGGAAACTGTTATGAATAATACTGATTATTTATAACTCGTTTAATAGTTAAACGAAAAATACATGCAATCGGGACCTAATGGTCATTTCCGTATTAATGTGTATTTGTATTTAATACTTGATTTTATTAAATACACATTAATAACATATCAAATTTTGATATTTGGTATATATCATTAATATATGTATTTGAGATATTTAATGTAAATATAATACATGTATTTAAGATATTTATATTTATTATTTAATTATTTAATTGTTAAATAATTAAATTAATTAATATTACAAATATCTTTAGCTATGATTTTCACTTTATAATGGTTATTTCTATTAGTCCATTTGTTTGTTTACTTTATTAAAGTAAATGTTATCTTTTAATTTTGTAAACTTGGACAAATAGAAATTAGACAAGAAATTAAATAATTGTTATTTATTTTATTGTGAAATTCGGCCATTACATCAATTGAGAGCAAAATTGGTTTTGTTTGATAAAGAGTTTCCAGTGAGTGAAACCGTGAGCTTCAAAGACAATTTACACATTTGTTTTACAAAGTAAGTTGAGAGAAAGTGAAGGGAAAAGAAAGAAAACAAAGCCAAATACTTGATTTTGTAAGTATTTTTCTTATTTTTTCTTTACATGGAAATTATTTCTATTAACCTTAGCTTCAAATTGTGTTGCTAAGTTATTTTCTCTACTTCTTGAGTTTGCAATTAAATGTGTTTGAGGCTTGTTTAAGGTGTTTTGCATGTTAGATTAATTAATAAGCTAATTATGTGTAATTAGGCTTATTTGATTAATTAGAAAATTAAAGTTGTCATTCTAGAGTTAATTAGCCATTCATAATTAGCCTAGAATTGTTCTTGATTAATTTCATGATGGTGAGATTTAATTGGTGTGGTAATTTGAAGATTAAAATATTGAATTTTATCAATTTAATGTAAATTGCCCAATTTGAGTAATTTGTGAAATTAGGGTTCTTAACCCACTCAAATTTTGGGGCTTTTCATATATATGTTATAATTTGATGTATATTTGATGTATGTCAAATTTGGGATTGATTGGATTTGATCTTGATGTGTTTTGAACAAATTGGGCCAAATTGCAATTAATAGAAAATCTGGGCTGTTTTCGTAATTCTGGAAAATTACTGGGCAGTTTCGAATTTCTGGAAAAAGTTTTTGGATTATGTTATAAATTGTTTAAATTATTTTGGGATTGATTTGGAATCAATTAAATATGTATTTGAATATTTAAGGACCAAAATGATTAATTTACAAAGTATTGGGGTCTCAAAGTAATTAATGATAAATCTGATTTTTTAGATGAAAATTCAGTTTTTATTTATTGATTAATTATAATAAATTAGTTTATTTTAAAATGCCAAAGAAAAATATTTATCAGAAATTGTTTCGGAGTGAAAATACGCGAAAACGGTGAAAAATGGCATTACCGGGTAACGAATGCCCAAACAGTGAACTGGACACTGTTCGGGCAGCCCACAAAGTGTCCAAATATTTTTGGGGCTGACCTAGGTAGTCCCCATGAGCATTGGTCGGTTGGTTCGGCCGGAAACGCGTTTTATGCTATTTTGCAGAAAAACGTTTTCGCAAATGTTTCGCGATGTTTCTATATTATTTATGTCGTTATATGACATCGAATAAATATGTTTAGGTGAAATATGAAAGAATTATTAATATTTGATATTAAATAATTTATTCGTAAGTTTAAAATTTTAAACTTCGATTTCGCCCGAACATCGCTCCTTCCGCTGCGCCTCCCTGATTTGACCCCAACAGAAACTGCATCACATGAGATTAGCAACAGGTCCTGCTGGAGTTTGAGTCTCTTGGTTGTGAATTTTTGGAAGAGCATGATTCCTTTTTGTTTCACCAGATGTGAAATAATTCCTTTTTTCCCTACTGTGGTAGGCGCAAACTCGTCATTCTGAAATGTGGAAATGTCTTTTCCCATATTATTTCCTGTTACTTGGCTGCATCCTTCTAGTGCATCCCACTGGGTGTGCCAAAATTGTTGCACTGTTTTTTTCCAAAATGGTATTGTTGGGCGTGCTAGAGGAGTGAATCATCAATGGTAATGACTAACTTCTAATCAAACAACCATAATAAATTCTGGGTTTTTAAAAACTTGAATGAGATAGGCAATTAGATTTTAGGAGGATGCTAACAAAAGATAATGAATTAAAAGCAATTGGAAAGGAAATCATTACTGTAATTAGAAATCTAGTTACAGAGGAATGAATTGTAAACTACTGAATCAAATTTACTGGAATTAAAAACATGTCCTAATTATAAAAGAAAGCTTGAAAAAGATTAACAACAGTGAGAAAATAATTGCAAAAGATATGATTTTTTATCGATGTTCAGGGTCCATTATTGGTTCTCCTCATTGGCTTGTATAAGTTTTGAAAGCAACTTCCTCAACTCCTATGTTCCACTTTCTCGATAGTTTTGGTAGGAAGCGGTTTTTTTTTGAGAGAAACTTGGAGAGAAAGTAGTTATAGGAGAAGAAGTTGGAGAGGAAATAACTCATGGAGAAGAAGTTGGAGAAAAATTAGTTCACGGAGAGGAAATAGCTTCTGAGAGGAATTTTTTTGGAGAGGAAATACGTACATGAATAGGAAGTTAGAGAGGAAATTAGCTCCTGAGCCAATTTCCTGCTCTAGGCTTAAATTATTACTTATTTTATAATTTCCCGATCAATTTATAAATAAAATGAATATACTTTTAAGGAGGAAAAGAATTTTGGACTATTTTAAATGGGATGTGCTTGATTTTATATTTTGGTGTAAATACCAAAAAAAAAAATCAAAAATATTTTATGAATTAAACATTACTAAACACTAATAGAAAAAAACAAAACATAATTATACTTAAAAATTTTAATAAAATCTAATTATTCGGTTAGTTCAGTTCGATTATTTAGTTAAAAAATTGAATTAATTCGAATTTTCAATTAAGAAATCAAATAATTATTTTGAAAAAAAAAATATCGGTTTAATGTTTTTTTCTAGGACCAACCCTACATTCTATTAATATTTTAATGTACGGGAGGTGCTGCCTTTCATAAATATTTCGAAAAAGTAATTACAGAAACTGTATTTAGCAGTTTCTGCTTCATCCTCAATAAAGATTCCACCTTGATACTAATATCCCAAAACTGTTAATTTGTGTGTACTTCTGAATTCAATACAAGCAATCCCCATAAATTTTGTCATTTATTTGATGTCTTACTTTATGTACGTAGACATTTTTTTTAAGGCAAGTGGTTTGATATCAATTGGTTGATTAACATATGATCGTGTGAAATAACGGTGAAATTTGTATTTTTATTTTAAAAAAAAAAAAAAAAACTAACCAAATTTTTACTTAATAACCGGATATTTTGCCTCAACAAACAAACAATGATTGTTCACATAAAACGATAGGACTTGACTTAGTTTTTAAAAAAATGATAATAATAATAATAATCAGAACTCATATGATAAGTTAAAAAATGATATAGAGATTAAAAATAACTAAATATGGATTAAAATCAGTCACAAAGTATCAATATTAAATGATAAAATTAAATTAAATATAATTACTTGAAAATTATTGAGCCACGCTATGCATGTGTATATGTATGGGTATGTCTATTTAAAATTTAAACAAATTAATTATCTTTGCTTCCATTTTGGCAATAATCTTTGAGCCGATTAATTAAAAGCTATTTCCTTCTGAAAAATTAAAGCTCGATTAACACTTTACAATGACATTTTCATAATAATGTTGTGTGGTTTCTTTAATTTCACACATTTAAGAAGTATCTTTAATTCATATAAATTGTCGAAACCAACAAAATGAAAATTTAAATAACATGTATTCATTATGGTGATGATGGATTCATGTAATGAATTTATGTTTCTTGCCTCCAATTTGGCAATCACCTCTCAGATTAATAATATTTCTCATTAAATGTTTTCTTATCTGTTCAATTAATTTCTTATTTGCCTTCCAGGTTTCATTTGATTAATAATATTTCTCATTAAATGTTTTCTTATCTGTTCAATTAATTTCTTATTTGCCTTCCAGGTTTCATTTATGTTTTAATTCTATATCTTGTACAATACTTAATGTGACTAATTAAACTGAAATTCTAATGCATGTATAACTTAAGATGAGTGAATTGGATATTTTAAAATATTGTAATTAAAACTAAATACGTGAATAATTAAATACGAGAGAAAAAGGACAAAGAGCATATAAACATAATAAATTTTACGTGGTTTGACAAATCAAGCATATGTTCATGCCTTCAAGCTCAACACGGCTTGAGTATTCCACTAAATAAATTTTTTAAACATAAAAAAACAATCATCGTTATATTTGATTTCCAAGGTGTTAATAACATTTATAACAAATGTGTATTATTAAACATTTTTTAGGTATATCCCACACTCAATATACAAGATATCGAAATGTAATACAATTGATTTCTCACAAATATTAACTCCCTATGGGAGCTATTGACCGGCCTAAGACTAGACCCGGCCAAGGTTGGAACCGGACGATTCCGGTTCCAACTGGTTCCGGTTCCGGTTCCGGTTCTGGAATCGAAACCGTATTTGACCGGTTCAGTTAGGGTTCTGACTCTAACCGAACCGATTGGAACCGCTGGAACCGAACGGTTCCAGCGGTTCCAACCCCCAACGGCTACTAGCCTTTGGGCAGGGCCAAAAAACAAATTTGGGGATTTCCCAAATTACCCCTAATAACATTAATAAAACGGCTAATTTTAGGGGAATTTTAGGTATCATAAAAATATTCTAAAAATTTACAAATATGAGTCATTTTTCATTATTTCAATACACCAATTTCTCAATTTTCAATTCTCTCAATTCATACAATTCTCTCATTCTCAATTCTCTCATCTACAATTACAATTCTCTCATTCTCAATCCTCTAATTCTTTAAAATTTCTTAAACAACAAATGAAAAGCTCATCTGAGAACACAATGTCAAATGTGTCAACCCAAGAGAGCGGCCATAGTATCGGTTCACGGAGAAGAGAAGTTAAGTCTCGTTCCTCGGATGTTTTCAAAATTTATTTTCATTTAATCGATACTGCAAATGAAGGTTCAAGAGCAGTATGCAACCATTGTGGGGTTTATTACAAATTTACTGGTGGATACAGCAATATGATCAAGCACCTGGAAAGACATCATGTCGTTGAGCTTGGACTTGATACGATGCAAACTCAAATGGTCTGGTACGCATCATCTAGTAGATGTACGAATTCTTTAGATTTATTTAAATATTCGGATGCTAAAAATAGAGAAGAATTTGCTAAATTAACTTGTATGACACATCTTTCTTTAAGTTTTGGAGTAAAATTGCTTTTACTAATTACGTTCAAAATGCTTTAAATCATGCTGCTTGTAGAATGACTAGAAATACAACAAAACGTCAAATTTTTAAATTATACAAAGATGGTAAAATAATTTTAAATGGAACATTTAGAGATATTAAATGTCGTCTTTCTATTTTTTCTGATATTTGGAATGACCATTGGCGAACACACTCATACATGAGTGTGACTTGTCATTGGATTGATGCATCATGGAACATGCAAAAATGACTTATTGCATTTAGAGTTTTTGATGAACAACATACTACACAAAATATTTATAGAATGATGAAAGTAATTTTTAATGAATATGATTTATTAGGTAAAATTTTAACAATTGGATTTGATAATGCATCTGCAAATACTGCATCAATAACTGATTTAATAGAAATATGCGAACCAAATTTACAGGGTCGATTTTTTCATGTTCGTTGCACATGTCATGTCCTTAATTTATGTGTTCAAGATGGTTTGGAAAAATTATCACCTTTCATTGATCCTATTAAGAAAGCACTTAATTGTATTTGGTCATATTCTCATGTTTGGAGAGAATTGGCCAAATTTTGTAAATTAAATGGTATTAAATCTATAAAAAATTTTACGAGATGTTCCAACTCGTTGGAATTCAACTTATTTTCTTTTGTGTCAAGCTTTGCAATGCAAAGATGCATTATGTAGTTTTTTTCTCAACATGTTCAGCATATCACATTTTTCCTAGTCAATGAGAAATTTGTGATAAAATTTTAGAAATTTTAAAAGTTTTTAATGATGTTACAAATATTTTAACGGAGTTTATTATCCTACAACACATTTATTTATTCTTGAAAGTTTGAATATTGCTGGTACTCTCGATGAGCATGTTGAAAGTCATGATCCTATGATATTGTTTTGTTTGAAGCTATTAATGTTATGAAACGAAAATAGTTGCATTATTTTAGAGACATTCCTTTACTTTATCTTATTGCTGCTGTTTTTTATCCTAAATTTAAATTAGAAGGTTTGAATAGTGCTTTACAAGCTAACTATGGATATTTAGGAATATTAGATGAAATTGATATTACAAGAATAATAGCTAAAATAAAAATTGATTTAATATAGTTATTTAATGATTATATTAAAAGATATAACTTGCAATCAGTAGGACAATCTAGTAGTAGTGAATCCATAATGCAATCAAGACTTAGCGCAAGTGATCGTTGGTTACTACAATGAAATAAAAAACATAGGGATAACACGACTAATAACCTGGAATTAGATAATTATTTTATCTACAAATTTCAAGTTTTCGACTGAAAGTTTAGTTAGTAAAAATTTTCAAATCCTTGAATGGTGGAACCAACATCAAAATGTATATAATGTATTATCAACTATTGCTAAAGAGATATTGGCAGCATCTGTTTCCATCGTTGCGGTTGAGCAAGCTTTCAGCATAGAAGGCAATATATTGGAAGTCAGACGGTCTTCATTACATCCAAGCACTCTAGAAGCAATATCATGTGTGGATGATTGGACCCGAGCTGATCTGAAGCAACAAGAAGATGCCCTTGATGAATTTGAAGACTTGTTCGACAATGCATCTGCAAGTGCAAGCAGAATTGGAGCTGAAGAATCAACATGCACTGATAATGATGATTGATAATTAAAGAATTGTAAAATTACAATGGCGAAATATCTTTAAAATATAATGGAACTACATGAGCTTTGATTCCTCTCACCCCTGGAGGATACGTAGGCACCTTAAGTTCTTAAAAATTTAAGTTCAAGTTCTTTAATTTAATAATTTTATTTTTAACTTTTTTAGATAAGAATTTTATTTGTAATTTAATGTAACTATGTAAGTTTATTATATAAATTCAAATTCATAATTTTAAATTAAATTATTTTTTCAATCTCAAATTTTTATTTTAAAAAAAGTAAAAAAAAAAATCGAATGGAACTGGAACTGGAACTGGAACCGAACGGTTAGGTTCCGGTTCCGGTTCCACTTAAGTGTGGAACCGGAACCAAACCGGAATTAACCAATCCGGTTCCGGTTCCACACTCGTGGAATCGAGAACCGTTCTGTTCCGTTCCGGTTCGGAACCGAACCGGACCGCCGGCCAGGTCTACATAAGACTACAAAAGATTAAATTTGAATGTTGTGAGTGTTAAAAGTATGATGTATTCGCTTGATAGATTTTATTATTGAAGTGTTAGTTCATTGTAAGAAACTAAAATAGACATAAATTTAAATTACATAAATTCATTTTTTTTAAACATGTAAATTTATGTAAAATGAAAAAAATAACTTAATTAAAATTTAATGAACTCCATAATCCATATAAAATATGGTAAAATTTAAAACATAATAATATAAATGATAATTTGTATTACATTCACTTTAAATTAACTTTTTTTGGGAAACTTTGGAAACCCCGTCACTAAATCATCCGACTCGGTCTTAAGCCGAATAAGTAAAACCTCCAGCTGCCCCAAGCTGTAACAACCTCGAACTGGAGATGTTACCGGCAGGGAATATGCCGTACTATTCCCTTGAGCCTCAAATCATCTAACTGTGATCAATATTGTAAAACTCATCACAAACATAAGTTCATACATTTGGTCCATTGTCCAACTCAATAATCATAAAATGCATCTCTAGTTTCCATACAATGTACTCAAAAATACATTACATTACAAATATGATGTTTGACACCTTCAAAGATTGATACTATGCAATGTAAGTCATGCAACATTAACTTGACACTGACTATGTCATCTTCTGGACTCAACTTGGTGGACTCAACACCCAAGTGACTGCCATCAGTATTCATCCTCTCGAGCTCGCCCTTTAGATTTACTTGGAAAACAAAATACTGGGAGTGAAGGGAGTTAGATCGTTTGAACGACCTAGTGAGTGGATAGTTTAAAACGAAACTGAAATTCATTTTGAAAACTCATGGTTTTAAAACCAAAATCATCTCAAGTAACAGATTTTTCTGTTTTGAAAATATTTTATGGAATCTCTATAAATTTGAGTTCTCTTGAGAACTCATTTATGAAACCACTCTCTTGGAAGAATCATGTCTCAAAAGTCTGTCTCTAAATCCATAAGATATAAGTCTGGATTTTTTTCCAAAACCTTTGTGAAAATCATTCACAAAACCATATGTAAAATCATCTGTCAATCTATACAATAATCCCGTGGTCTTGGGGCGTTGTACGCACAGTCCTCCAAGCCACTAAGCTAGTAATTAACAGTGGTGCTATCAGTGCCACCAACTTGTCTCTGAAATTCGGGTCTAGGGGCCTCGCTATCCCACTAGCCCTATACCCAAGATCTAGAGACATCTGTCATCTCTAGTCCCCGTATCCCGTGTGCACAAGTCTATATCCGGATTGGTTACCGATATCCGTCAATTCCATATCTGTATCAAGTTACATCTGAGGTGGATTTTTCCACATGCCTCCAAAATCATAAAATCATATCTTTGAAATCATTTTCATCATCAAAGTTTTAATCTGAAACCAAGCTTAAATCATAATTTTCAACTCGCTTGAAATCAACAATTTCAAGTATAAATTAATCAAATCAAAATCTATAAAATTATAATCTAAAATTATAATTGAAATTATGAAATAAATACTCCTAAGAGAAAAATATACACTCAAAGTGCTATGGAAATTCAGATGCGGTATGCGATGTAGGTGACTTACGAGTGTTCTGACGTCGATCGAAAGTCAAAACAACGTTAGTTTTCTCTCTTTATAACTCATAATATTTTCATATCACATGAAAGAATATGTAATGCATGGAAACTTAATCTACTGGAGCGTTGGAGATATCTATGAATTTTACGGGCTTAGATTTGGAGTTGTAAAAATGCGGTAGTGGAAATTTATATTTCATTAGTCACTAGAAAATTCACTGCTTGATGTCTAACTTTGAAAATTCACTGTGATTAATTGGGGTTGAATCTAAAGTTAAAATTTTACTAAAATGGTCCATAATGTATCTAGTTTATGTGGATTTTTAAGATTTTCAATTCTGATACCGGAAACTCAAGTTATGAACTGAAGTTCAGGGGCTGTGCAACTGGAAAAACTGGGCACAGAGGCAGCAGATTGCTCGACTTCAAAAATTTTGTCCGGTCTCATCTTAAGTACAAAATTTTTAAATTTTGGATATGTTACTCCCCTATGTGTATAGTTTACCCAGAAATTTACGCTTCATCAATCAGATACCACAAACTTGACTTATAAGTAAATATTCACAACCTGTCCAGAATGTGACTTCATTAAACTCACTACCGAACATACCAATTTCATCCCTCTATTAACTTTATTTAATTTGATCATCATTACCAGATTTTCCAGCTCAATAAACACATATTTTCATATATAAAAATTATTTAATTATTTAATCTTATTAAGGTCGTCATTTTATCGAATTCTAGGTGTGCATCGTGAATACACATTATATTTAATACAAACTCTTTTTATCCTTCCTTTTTGGAACTACTAATACACTTCAACAAGTATCAAGCCTTCATCAAACAACCAAAACAACCTTTATCTTACTTCACAAATCAATAAACAACATCCACACCAATCTTACCACCTTCACACAAGTATTTTTTAACACTTCAACATTAGAACAAAAGAAATAAATTAAACTCTCAATCAATTTCCAACAAAACACATGTTATCATCACCCAAGTACAATTCATTAATTTTCAAATCATAAAATTAAAATATTAAACTCCATGGATTCCAATGTAATCCATGTATAGGGTTTTCTTAATTTGAGGGTTTCTGAAATTATTAACTTCCCAACACAATAATTAGCTAAACCTCATCAACCTCAAGTCAATAACACTCATAAATTACTAAATCACCAAAATATTATCAATTCAAGTTTGGATCAAACATTTTCTTACCTTGAATTCATTTCTCTCTTCACTAGCATAATCCCCAAAGCTTCTACTTCTTTCTTCTAAGCTTGCATGTGTGATTGAGCCCTTGAATCAACCAAAATTTGGTGGACAAGATGAAGGAAAATTCTGCTTCTTCTAACTCCTCCCTTCTCTCACGTTTTCTTCTCTACAAAATGAGGGATGAAAGAGTGATTCCCTCTTTATATACTAGAGTTTGTTTGCAAAAGGTTAAATGATAAAAAATGTTTGAAACTTTAAGAATTCTTCAGTTTAGTACGTAGGTATTGTTCATCCGAATTTTGAGTTTCATTATTGACCTATTTCTAATTCTAATCTGGAGAACTGTCCACCACAAAAGTTGTAGATCTCAATCTTAGCTTTCCGACGATATAAAATTCATAAAAAATGGAATTCATATGAAAAAGTTATGACCCAAACACTAATGGTTATTCGTATTGAACCTTATAATAAATTTCATATCGGTACTTCGAGGAATTTATTGAATGTCCAACTAGAAATTTTCATAAGCCCATACGTACTCTCACATTATTAATTGTCAAGTATTATTCCATTCATGACTTGGAAATATGAGAGAGAGAGTTGGGAATTAACGGGGTTTTAAATTTTTCTCCCCCCTTAAATATGATTCGTCCTCGAATCCCTTTTAAGAACTGAAACTCTGAAATTTACCTTAAGATTCTGGATATCGAATATCTTACCACAAGTGTTTGAATTCACACACTATTCTTTAGGCCAACTAGTTCCAACTGATTGTATACTCATAGCCAACTTCGCTTTACTAGCTAAACTGCATTACTTCGCTACGATCCCCCATAAATTATCATCACATTTTAGGGTAAAGTGACTATCCTAATGGTTGTATCCAGTGATTTAAATCATATCTGGAGATGTACGCTAATCTAGTCGCGTGACCTCTTACTCCGCTGTACTATTGTATTATCTGGGTTTAATTTGAGTTAATAACTATGATCCTTGTCAAATTGTTCGTTTATCACTTGACTAGCAATCTGACGTATTTCATTTTACCTTATCATCTGTATTATGTATAATACCTCTTGTCACACTAGCATGCACTGCACTAAAGTTCTTGGGTTCTAGTGGATAATTTCATATACTCCTGATTGTGAGATGATTCATCGTCTATAATTAATGAAATTTCACATAAGCCTTCTACATAACTATCATGTTATGACCATTTTCATGCATTACATAAATCTCATTTCTAACCCTGTAGTTATACTCAACATCCTCTAACTCGTTTACCTGCACGAGTTATCAGTTCTGATTCGATACTTCTTATGACTTTTCAAACGATTATTCCTAAGTCATATATTTTGTATCCATAGTAAGCTCAAAAACTTTTTTGACCTTATTAACTATATTTTCGGGTCCTTCTAGGTTGGCACTTTCAAATCTCCAATAATAATATCATCTTTCATGAGTTTGCCTTAACTCTGAGATAAACATACACAAGAGTAATTCTTGTCGCCATTACTACTGACCATAGTTGATATTTCCTTAACTCCTCATGCTCGATCGGGCCCTAGTATTCTTCATTTTAGTTTATCTATATAACTCTTTCCTTTATTTGCTTAGTTCCAACTAGTATCACATCCAACCTTCAAGTTCTCATGCCACTATCTACTTCAAGAGCTTAGGATCTCATAGCTTGTAATCAATCTCTTTCTGTGTTCTATATTTACCATCGTAGATTCCCAATACCTTTTAATTCCAAGATATTAATTTTTGATATAACTCTAACGGTAACCTCTGGAATAAGTTAATTATATTAAGCTTAACTGTTCATATCTATTTTTAGCTGCTAGTATAAGTCTGGCTAGTTGTTATTCCACACTGATTTGTCTTCTCTGTTCGTTTGCATTCTAGGATATCGCACTTCTAGTTACTCCATAATCTTCCTGGCAAGTATCGTTTCAACCTCAGTATAATTATATACTTATTTTCTTTGGTTATTGTAAGCACTGCATTTTTGCATAAAAGCCCGATGATGAGCCTCGTATGGAGGCACTACCCGATAAGTTACGGAAGTTGCGGGAAACGGACGTCGAAAGGGAAAATTCAAAATAAGTACATCCTCAGATTTAATTCGTTTGTTTGGTTTCGGGTTCGCTCGATGGATCTCCATTTTAAAAGCTAGCTTCGGCCCAAAAACCCACACCAAGCCCACACAAGATCCAAGCCACATGCCCAAGCCCACAAAAATTCAAGCCACATGCCCAGGCCCATTAAGCCCAATCCAAGTATTCAAATCACATTTAACACATGTTAAAATCCAATCAAATCCCCTTCTTAATTTAAATCAAATCCCCTTCCTAATCTAAATAAATCACCTTCCAAATTAAAAATATTCCCCCACCAAAATTTCACAAATTGCTTCCCTAAATAATTAATTAAATATATCCCCTTAATTGTTGTGATTTTATTTATTTCCTTGTTTTGAAATCCCATGCACATGAAACCCTAGCTCACCATTATAAAAAGAGACATAATCCAAACCCTATTCTCTTATGGGGGCTCTCAACAAACCATAAAAAACCCTAATAAACTCTCAGCTCCTCACTCTCATCTAACTCTCTCGGCTCTCAACCAAACAAAACACACTTGGCAACTATAACACCAGACAGCCACTCACTGACACTCACCAGAAAAAACACACCTTGCACAGCCACTAATGAACGCAAACCTAATCTCTCGGCATACGTCAATTTCCTTCAACCCACACACAGCCACTAACGACAACACTCACTGACTCAACACACAAAAACATTCATCACCACCGAGAACCAACCCCACTGACCGAGAATGAAAGCAATGAATGATAAGCCACAAACCGACTCACTATTGATTTTACTCGGCCCTCACTCACTACAGACCCACCGACTAAGCAACAAACAAAGTGTCCACTGGCCGAATATAGCAAACTAAACCAGCCCCTCCACTAGACACTGACACTGCCAACCAATACATTCGACACGACCATTCAAGGACACACGGCACAAACAAAAATAAACCCTTAAGATCGAGACACATACAAATGACAAACCCTAAGCCACAAACTGCCCTCAGCCGAGAACAATAACAAAAAAAATACACCCCAAAATAGTGAGCAAGGCACCCCAAAATAGTGAGTAAAACAACCCAAACAGTCACAGAAAACAATTTCCAAACCGGTCTAAAAACAGTCCAAACGGCAGCAAAAACAACGGAGAAAACATCAGCAAAATCAGCGATCGAAACAGCAACAAAAATATTAAAATAGTAGATAAAATATTGAACCAGTGAACCGGAAAAGTGACGGACATTAACCCTTCCGACAACGATGTAACGCACTTCCAAGAAGCAACTTAAAATGTAAGACCTGAGGGCACCCTTTGCTATTTATTTATCTTTTCAGTTAGTTATTGTTGGTTCATTCGCATGCATCATTATGTTCCACGTCTATTTTCATTCATATTGGGTTGATGATTGCGTGCTATTTCTTACGGTATATCAGATGGAAACCCAGACGTAAATTCTGTAGCCGAATCTGAATGGACGGTAGTGCGGTATGTATTTGGGATACAACTCCACGTACCGCTTGAGAAACTTTTAAGCACGTGTTTCATTTTTGTTATTTAATTTTGTGTTCATTCATTGTTTGTGTTTTATTTTTTTTGTTTTGTTATTTACTTTTCGCATGTTATTGCTTTATTTATTTACGCATTGTTAATCTAGTGTGCATGGACTAATCATGTTGGATTAAAGGTCATCTATTAGAGGGAAATGCCTAAAGGCTACCTTTACCACGACATTTTGCCACGCCGGATGAAGTATACTCGATTGAATGTGAAATACGTTCAATCGGGCATATGAGGTCCCATATAGATGTCGGCCTAGGTCGCATCTCTTTTATTTTTCCGTTATTTACTTTCTGCGTGTTATTGATTTATTTATTTATGCATTGTTAATCTAGTTTGCATGGGCTAATCATGTTGGAATAAAGGTCCTCTATTCGAGGGAATGCCAAAAGGCTACCTTTACCACGATGTTTTACCGCGTCGGACGAAGTATACTCGATTGAATGTGAAATACGTTCAATGGGGCATACGAGGTCCCATATAGATATCGGCCTAGGTCGTATCTATTTTATTATTCCGTTATTTACTTTCCGCATGTTATTGCTTTATTTATTTATGCATTGTTAATCTAGTGCGCATAGGCTAATCATGTTGGGTTAAAAGTCCTCGGTTTGAGGGAAATGCCTAAAGGCTACCTTTACCACGATGTTTTGCCGCGCCGGACGAAGTATACTTGATTGAATGTGAAATACGTTCAATCGGGCATACGAGGTCCCATATAGATGTCAGTATTGGTCGCATCTCTTTTATTATTCTGTCATTCACTTTCTGTATGTTATTCTGTATGTTTACTTTTGCGTCGTCATTTGGTGCGCATGGGCTAATCGCGTTGGATTAAAGGTCCTCAATTTGAGGGAAATGCCTAAAGCTCTCGGTCACACCCTTCTTCTGTTGATCTTGTTATTCGCCTTTTTGGTTTTCATTTTTCATTTTTCACTTCGCATTCATGCTGTGTTAATGCTTGAGTGTTACCTCTCGCGGTATATCGGATGGAAACCCATACATAAATTCAGTATCCGAATCCGAATGGACGGTAGTGCGGTCTGTACTTGGGATACAACTCCATGTATCGCTTGAAAAATGCTCGCGTACGCGTTTATGTCATTTTAGATACCACTTTGGTAGTCTCATTCGAACGCGTTCTCAAATGCTACACGAACACATGCATTCTGCCTCATTTTTGTTTGAACGCGTTTCCGAACGCTATACGAACGCATGCATTCTGTTTACCGTTCGAACGTGTTTCCAAACGCTACTAGAACACATGTATTTTGTCTATCGTTGGAACGCGTTTCCAAACGCTACTCGAACGCATACATTCTGTTTACCATTCGAACGCGTTTCCGAACGCTACACGAACGTGCATGCAGTGAATCGACTTCTCTTCCTCATATTTCATGCATGTTTGCTTCTTTGGTCATTTCTTTTACATTACATACTTAATCATCTCACTTTATTATTGACGCTTTTTACCGTTATTATTTATTTATATTTTCACATTTCTTTATTTGATATGTTTATGGAATTATGCGCTCATTTTTTATTTTATTTACTTTTATTGGTATGCAAACTTGGGTGTTGATTAAATTATCTTACATGTGTTTCATAAGACTTGGTTATACTATTGCATAAATCCTTTCATTACAATTGGCATAAGTAAGGTACCATTCCGAACCCAACGGTTTGAGGTCTTCCCTTGCGAGGGGTGAGTGCGGCCTTAAATCATTTCACAGTTCACACTGGGTGGCGACTCCTTTATTTTCCGGTTTAGTCCCCAGTGGGCTATTCTGTACTCTCGACCAGGCCGCGATCCCGGACAACGTCGCACACCTCTGTACCATGTCTACAGTCTGGTGACTCCAATGGGGATAGAGAATTGGCCCCGAAATAATGTCTTGTAATGTTTGTGATTTTTGCTTTAATTGACCTTGTCTCATATATTTTGCATACCCTTTCTTACCTTGATGGCATCATGTATCGTGAAGTCATTTTCGCTTGAAACGGCGGATCGTTATATAGTATCATCACCCTTTGGCACGTACCTTCGGGTATAAAAAATGTGCGCTCACTTGGTCGCTCGAACCCTTGAGTGGGGAGACCTAGTTGTGGGAAACCCTTCGCCGGCGGGAGCCTTTATCAATACTCCCATAAACTTGCATGAGAACCATAATTATATGACCTATAGAAGCCACCCTTTATGCTTGTGTTTGTGACCATCATTATTTGGATTCATTTGGACTTCTTGTCATGAGATGTGGACTTGTTGGGCTATTTAAACTGGGACGAGTTTGTGTCTTATGACGATAGGGCCAAAAGCTTCTAAAATATCGATGGGCCACTTTGTGTTTGGGCCCCCTATCATTTGAAGTTGTTTAGCCACATTATTGCAAAAGTGTAAACCTGTTGGGCCTTTTTCAACTGGGACAAGTTTACACCTCGCAATAATATGATTGAATGCTTTGAAATGATAATGGGCCAAATATGCTAGAAGCATGAGTTCGATATCCGCACTGGCTTTCATCCAGAAAGGATACGCCTTGTTACGACATATTTGTATACTTTTGGCCGCTTCTAAGTTCATCCCCATGACCACGGTTGTCGAGACCCCAATTCATCATTTCTAGACAATGGCACGATCCCATAATAGGCTTAGCCAATGTTGTAAATGGGCGGCCTTTGTCTTTTACCGATGGAAAGGGACCGATGCGACCAAAGTTCACCTCGTAGCATAGGAGAGAGCGATTTTATGTACCTTGTATCAGTGCATAGAATAAGCCTTATCTAGAACCAAAAATAGGCTTACCCCGAGTGTGGGAGAAATAAGGTTGGAATGATATATTCTGTTTGATCACCTCATGTATCTTATATATCTCATGCATCGCATGTATACATGTACCAAACTAACTTGTTGTTTTAAAGCTGCCATAGATACTCGTTGGGTTAGAGAAGAAGGAAGACTCGTCAAAAAGCAGTTAGAGGACATGAGTGAGTCAGATAACGTGGGTTCTCACATGGATCAGCTGGAGACTAACCTCACTAAGATTACCGAGCAGTTGCAAACTTTGACCACCACTGTGGCTAATATGGCAGTGCCCCGTGAAGGAGGGGAAGGAAACCTTGAGACTGTCAGGCGTGAAGAGCCTCTGAACAGGATGAGTGATGAGATCCCTATTTTTGATGATGACATGGCTGAGTATGCCACGGGAATGGTAGTCGGGGTCTCAGGCAGAGTTGCAGAAACTCAGGGATCAGGTAGAGTCAGTTAGCCGAAAGATGAGGGGTAAGCATGAGGATGTGCTAGACTACGAGGCGATTACTTTCGAGGAGTAGCTGCCTTCTCAGTTCAAGATGCCCAACATAGCCAAGTTCAACGGGAATGGGGATCCGAGGGTCCATCTTCGGCAGTATGTTTCTGTGATGAGTTCGGTGGGTCTGTCGAAGCGTCAGGTTCAGAAGATGTTCGAGATGTCGCTTGAGGGGCACCCGTGGTGTGGTATCACGGCCTAGAGAGAAAGGTCAATGATGATTGGAGGGCATTGGCGGAGGCCTTTCTGAATCAGTATGTCATGGATTTGGAGATCGACTTGTCGCTTCGTGACTTGGAGAATACCAAACAGAAGCCGGATGAGAGCTTCAAGGATTATATAGATCGCTGGAGGAACCAGCTTTTGAAGATGCAAACTCGGCCCTCGGAGAAGGACTAGATCAAGATGATCATCAAGGGCACCAAGCCCTCTATTTATGGCAAGCTGAGGAGGATGACCTCTATGATTAGCGATTTTCGACAATTGAGGGAGACTGTTATGGATATTGAGGAGGAAGAAGCAGAGAATAGGAAGTTTTATGGCCTGAATAGGAGGATCATTGGGGGACCTTCGGGAACCAAGCCTGTTTCCGCTGAGGTTGCCGCCATAAAAAATAGGCGGTTTCTTAACCTGGGCAAACCTTTGTCTAAAGTGCTTGAGAAGTTGAAGAGACAGGGACTCCTAAAACCCTTAGAAGCTAAACCACTTCCACACCCTCCACCACCACACCTCAACCTAAACCTTTATTGTCACTACCACCAACAAAAAGGCCATGACACCGATAACTGCGCCCACCTCAGACATGAAATCCAAGACCTCATCGACTCCCACAGAATACCCGACCCAGAAAAAGAACAACCCAACACACAGAGAAACCCCCTACCCAACTACCACTCTGTTCCACCACCCACATACATGATTAGCTCCGGCCTACCCGAAAGCATTGTCCTCCAAACCCTTGACCGCCAATCCTTTTGCCTGGGGATATGTGATAGCAGTAGTGAGGAGGAAACGGAGCAGGGGAAGAATTTATGGGAGAACTTCTCAAGCAGTAATGAAGGGGAGGTGAAGGGGATGACACGCAGTGGGCATTTTTACGGTGATGCGGCGGAGAAAGGCAATGAAGTGTTGGCAGAAGGCAGAGAAGTGGCAGAGAACATGGATAATGCTGAAGGAGATATAATGCTGCGTCAGTTGAAGAATACGCGAGCACATGTGAGCATTTAGGAGTTATTGTGTGTATCTCAGGAGCACAGGCGCGCCATAGTGGAGGCTTTAAGTAAGATAGTGGTACCAGAGGATGCCAACCCCACAATATTTGTAGGGTCAGTACAGAATGAAGCTTTGCAGGTGATAAAATCTCTGAGGAGGAACTCCTGATGAAGGGAAGAGATCATAATAGGCCATTGTTCATATGAGCGGAAGTAAAAGGAAAAGAGGACATCTTGTGTGATGGTGGATGATGGCTCATCTATCAATGTGTGCCCTTTGAAGATTCTGTCGAGGTTGGGTATGAATGTGACAGATTTGAGTCCCTCCAACATGACTATCAAGGCGTATGATGATAGTAAGCGGGGAGTAGAGGGCACTTTTACTGCGGTAGTTAAAGTGGGCCCGATAGAGGATGAGGTAGAGTTCACAGTGCTTGATATCCCGGCCACTTTCGCCTTGCTATTGGGGAGGCCATGGTTTCACAAGCTTGGGGGCGTGCCACCCACTTTGCACCAGGTCGTTAAGTTTCCGTATGGAGGGGAGATCATCACCATCAGAGCTGAGGTAGATAATATTGTGGCCACTTTGGAGATATAGCCTTTCACAAGGTTCCAGGTGGGGCAAACTTTGAGGAGTGGGTGGATCCTAAGGTGGCTAGGATCATGGAGAAGATGAAGTTTGAGCCAGGCATATGATCGGGTGTTGGAGGAGCGCTACCAGACTTCAAGGGGTAGACCACCAATAGAGGATTGGGGTACAAATCAGACAAGGACAAGTCGAAGACTAAGAAGAAATGGCTGAAGCTGACAGAATACTTCGTGAAAGCTACGAGGTATCAATGAGAGCCTGAACCAGTGGAAGTCAACGGGATTATGGTACTAGGATTCAAGATCTTCCAGGACGTGATGGACAATGAGCTACTGGCAGAAGAAGTTGCAAAGGAGGAAGACAAGTGGGAAGAGGAGCTGATGCAGCTAGAGAGTTTGACGCTTAAGGAGAGCAAGAAGACAGAAGAAGACAAGGCTGCGGATGACGAAGACGTTTATTTCCCTGATTTATTTGATTGTAATCCCGCATTCGCTAATAATAAAGACATTCATTTCACTTACTTGCATGAGTCTCTTCCTTCTAACTTGCATCGTAACACGTACGACTTGAGCATATTTGACATTAACTCAACCAAAACAAACGTATTTAACCTTGGTACGCCTGAAAACCCCAAGGAAAGTTTAATTGCAAGTAAGGTCACCTCTGAGGAGCGGAAAGAATTAGAGGGAATGTTAATCAAATATGCTAATGTATCCGTTTGGTCATACGAGGACATGCCAGGAGTAGATAGAGGTATCGCTCAACACGCAATACCGACTTATCCGAACGTGAGACCGGTAAAGTAGAAGCTCCGAAGGATGAGACCAGAGTGGGCCAAAAAGGTTAGAGAAGAAGTTAAGAAGCAGATAGTCGTAGGATTTCTAGAAGTAGTGAAGTACCCCGAGTGGTTAGCGACCATCGTGCCAGTGCCGAAGAAAAATGGGAAGGTCATAATGTGCGTAGATTATAGAGACCTTAACAAAGCTTGCCCCAAAGATGATTTTAATTTGCCCCATATTGACGTACTGGTTGATACCGCGACTATATCCGCCATGTACTCATTCACGGATGGGTTCTCAGGATATAATCAGGTCCTTATGGCGGAAGAAGACAAACATAAGACTGCCTTTGTCACTGAGTGGGGCACGTATTGTTACAAGGTGATGTCGTTCGGGCTCAAGAATGCAGGAGCCACTTATCAACGGATGGCCACTATATTATTCCATGACTTGATGCATAAGGAGATCGAAGTATACGTCGATGACATGATGGTGAAGTCGGAGACGAGAAGCGGACACATAGAAGTGCTAGAGAAGTTCCTTCAAAGAGTCGACAAATACAACCTACGACTAAATCCCAAGAAGTGTGTGTTCGGAGGTAACATCGGGAAAGCTGCTAGGACATACGGTAGGAATGGGAGGAATAGAATTAGACCCTGAGAAGATCAAAGTGATCACTGAAATGCCCGCGCCGAAGACGAAGAAAGAAGTTAGAGCCTTTCTCGGGAAAATCCAATACATCAGTCGATTCATCGCCAAGCTGACGTTAGTATGCGAGCCAATCTTCAAGCTGTTGAGGAAAGACCAGCCGGTGAAGTGGAATGGGCAATACCAATGAGCCTTTGACAATATCAAAGAATACCTGGCGAAACCTCTTGTATTGAAACCTTCGAGGTCGGGCAAACCCTTGGTGCTGTATTTAGCCATAAAACCCGAAGCGCTGGGGGCGATGATGGTACAAGCAGATGAGACAGGGGTGGAACATGCAGTCTACTACCTCATCAAGAAGATGCTTCCGTATGAAGCCCGCTATCAAGAAGTAGAAAAGATCTGTTTGGTGGTAGTGTGGGCTTCTAGAAAGTTACGTCATTACTTCAAATCCTACAAGATCCAAGTAGTAGCAAAGGAGAATCCCTTGAAGTATCTGCACTCGGTACCTTCGCTAGTAGGGAAGTTAGGCAGATGGTTAGTATTGCTGACGGAGTTTGATATTGAATATCTCACTTCTAAAGTAATCAAAGGGCGAGTCGTAGTGGAGTTTTTGGCATTACAACCCATAGAAGGGGACCAATACAAGTTTGAACTCCCAGACGAGGAAATCCAGGCAATGACGGTCCAAGGATGGAAGATGTACTTCGACGGAGCAGTGAATTACAAAGGAGCCGGAATAGGAATCGTGGTAGTAACCCCTAAAGGAGAAACCTTGCCTATGGCCAAGAGGCTGACGTTCGGAGTAACCAACAACATGGCCGAGTATGAAGCATGCGCCTTTGGATTGACAGCACTAATAACCTTATGATCTAAGGACGTGGAGGTTTATGGAGACTCGATGTTGGTAGTCCGACAGATGCAGAAAGAATGGGAATTGAAGGAAGAACGATTGAGACCTTACCTATTTCACCTTAGGAAGCTGGCACAGGCTATCCCTAACTGTAAATTCCAGCACTTGTCGCGAGAAGAGAACCAGATGGCAGACGCATTGGCCACCCTAGCCACGACTTGGGAGAACCCGGAGAAATTGGTGATGAAACCTCTAGTGTTGACGACAACAAATAGGCCTAGTTACGAGATTGACAGGGTCTTGGAAGTAGAAGTCGACGATGGGAAACCTTGGTACTACGATATTCAGCGATACTTAGAACGCGGGGAATTCCCGGAAGAAGACGGTAGGAAAGACATGATAGCTATTCAGAAATTAGCCTCCCAGTATGTGAGTTTGAAGTGAGAACTTTACAAGAGACAAGTCAATGACATCCAACTGAAGTGCTTAAGAAGGGAAAATGCACAGAAAGCGATGGAAGAAGTGCACGCCGGAGTGTGTGGACCGCACATGAACGGATTGAACTTGTCCCGCAATAGGTGAGACAAGGTTTCTACTGGTCGACCATGGAAGCTGACTGCGCGAAGCTGGTGAAGCATTGTCACGATTGTCAAGCGCACAGTAACTTGAACCATTTACCGCACACAGAGTTACACGGGTTTTCGGAGCCGTGGCCTTTCTCAGCATGGGGAATTGATATGATCGGAGAGATTCGACAACACGCGTCAAATGGACATTGTTTTATAGTAGTGGCAGTAGACTACTTCTCGAAATGGGTAAAAGCCGAGTCGTTTCGCAACGTTATAGCAAAGTAGATGGCGAAGTTCATAGCCTGGAACATCATATGTCGATACGAAATGCTGCATCACGTAGTAACAGAAAACGAAGTCCAGTTTCAGAGAGAAACATCGCAAGTCTTCACCTTACAGACCACAAGCAAATGAGGCAGTCAAGGTAGCCAATAAGACGATAAAGAAAATACTAGCCAAAATGATGGAGAGTTACAAAGATTGGGCGGACAAACTACCGTACGCCCTATGGGGGTACATAACTTCTGTGAGAACGGCAATAGGAGCCACGCCTTATTCTTTGATCTACGGAATGGAAGCAGTATTACCGGTGGAAATAGAGATACAGTCAATGCGGGTACTAGCGGAGGCAGAGTTACCTGAACAAGAATGGGCCTCGCAGAGAGTTGATCAGTTAACATTGCTAGATGAGAAGAAAATGAAGTCCTTGAGCCATATGCAGTTGTATCGGAAGAGATTGGCCCGTGCATTCAACAAGAAGGTGTGCCCTACCAAGATTAGAGAAGGTGATCTAGTACTCAAGCAGTCAAAGCCGTCGACGATAGACCCAAGAGGAAAGTTCAGACCCAACTGGGAGGGACCCTACAAAGTCAAGAAAGTAATGGGAAACGGGGCAGTGAGACTGTCAGATTTGGAAGGGAACGAGTTCACCGAGCCAATCAACGTGGACATGTTGAAGCAATATTTTGCCTGAGGAAGAGAGAACCATGCGATCACCGAAAGAACTGGCCGAAAGCCTAACCCGGCGGAATAGAAAATACATCCATGCATGCATGCATACACGTCACATACTTGCAATTTTTTGTTTTATGTTCGCAAGTTTCGAAGAAAAGAAGGAAAATCGGCAAATACGAGCAATCCGAGAGTAGCAATACATTATCAGCAGTTTCGGGTATGAGTCCCAGGGTTGAGGCCCACACTATCAGCAGTTTCGGGAATGAATCCCAGGGTCGAGGCCCACATTACCAGCAATTTTCAGGAATGAATCTCAGGGTCGAGGCCCACACTGTCAGCAGTTGAAAGGAAGAATTCCAATGGAGTTGAAAAAAAAGACAGAGAAGTCCTTAACGGTTAGGCATAAGTCCGATGATGAAATTGTTTACTTTAGGGTGAAACCTTAGAAACGATAAGTGCGAGATGTGCTCTCATCCGATATTTTGAGTAGTTGATCTCGACTAGACTCGCGAGCACATAATTATAGGATCTGAGCAGTGAAAGCCTGAGTAGTCGGCAAGGTGTCTAGTTGAAGAGATTGCGGATCAATGAATGACCGTTCGCTTAGATGTCCATCCTGACTTACTTGTGTTACGATATGTGTTATGGTTGGAAACAAAAGAAAAGCCTCTAAAGAAGAAAATATAAACCACCTATAACCGATAAGCGTGACGCTACCCATGGGCGAGTATTAGGACCACCATGAGGAGAAATACTACCTTAAAGGGTAGGTGTGTAAAAAAAAGATGAAGAAAAAGAAAAAGAAAATCAGATCATATTGAGTACAGAGAAGTAATTGCAGAGCATGATCAAGACATCTAGGTTGGTTTGACCCATCGATCTCATCCTTTGAAATAAAATCATCGAGTTTGATTACCTAAAGATCAAGCTGTAAAAGAACCTTGGCACACACACACTTTGAGTCTGGTTCAGATCATTTATTCAAACGGTCGGATTTGAGTTGCATCGAGTACTTTGAAGGTTCTCTGGTTTCGACACTGGGCATCATTTGAGGGCAATAATATGTATAACTATTAGGACTATTTCGTAAAAGGCAGTATATTATGTTGGTATGGAACGTCACATCACATAATCTACTTTGACCTAGTGCAAGCAGCGAAGAATATAAAGATAAACCAAGTCTGGGGCCGACCAGTCTGCCCCTTCTCATACAATAATGGTTCGGAAATGGACCACCTCACATCAGTAACACCTCGGGAATGAGGATTAACAAGCCGAGAATGAAACATCACATCAGCAACAGCACCTCGGGAATAAGGATTAGTAAGCTGGGAATGGCGCTCCGGGAATAGAGTACGGTTCAGGAATGAACCATTACATCAGCGACACCTCGGGAATGAGGATTAGCAAGCCGGGAATAACGCTCCTGGAATGGAGCACGGTTCGGGAATGAACCATCACATCAGCAATACCTCGGGAATGAGGATTAGTAAGCCGAGAATGGAGCACAGTTCGGGAATGGACCACCTCTCAAGTAACGGTTCGGGAATGGACCAGGGGTCGAAGCATCTCACCATCAGATCAACTCAGTTTGAAGCATCTCAGAACAACAGGTAAGTCAGGCAACAACTGGCAAGCCAGGTAAGTAAAAATGCATGCATGACTTTGATAAGATTGTCACTGTCACACACTACACAAGTCCCATCAAAGTGGGGGCGACTGTAAGCACTGTATTTTTGCATAAAAGCCCGATGATGACTGGGAATATCATCAGGATAAATATTGTGGTCTTTTATTACTACGCGTGTGGTAGTTGTACATGCTGCTTGTTCGATTTTCTAAGAACTATTTGAATTCCCTCTTTATTGTTACTCGTGATTCATACGTGGTTACTGATCAGATTACCTCTTACCGAGAACTTTCTTATAGTTCATATTCTCTCAAAAATCTACATATACATATCCTCTTGTTATTCTCCCTTACTAAATTTGTTCTGTTACTTTATTTCCATATTTACCACAGTTTCTTAATCCTCTTATACCATTTCTTTCCTAGAAACTCTACCTTAATTTCAACAAGTCAGGGTGTGGGACACAGAAACTGGGCGACGCATGTTGTTTCGGGCTCGCGGCCCGGAAGGGAGTACGGAGTAGCCCGCGGGGGACTAAACCGGAGAATAATGGAGTCGACACTCGGTGTGAACCGGGATAAAGATTTAAGGCCGCACTCACCCCTCGCAAGGGAAGACCTCAAACCGTTGGGTTCGGAATGGTCCCTTAGTTATGCCACTTGTAATGAAATGATTTGTACAATAATTTAACCAAGCCTAAGCAACATTTATTTCCAAGGATAATTTACTCCTAAATTCGCATGCATAAGTACAAGGCTCATATATAAGTTTGCATATAACCTATGTCCGAATTTGCATATAACATATTTGCATATAATCTATGTCCGAATTTACATACAACCTATTTGCATATAATCTATGTCCCAATTTGCATGCATAAAGATGAATTGAAATACGGCAAGCATACAATGTCATAAGCACATTACATTTGATCATAGGCATGCCAGTAGATAATAATTGTACAATCGCACATGAAAGCAAATCAGAATAACGGCAAGCATATAACTTCATGAACATGTTGAATGGATGAATGCGGAAGCATAAGTAGATAACTATCGTGTAAACATGCATCATGGAAACGAACATGTGATCTTGTGAACACAATAAATGACTAACAGCGAGAACATGAACATTCAAAAAGGTAAATGATAAAATGAGTAACCATGCATGAGATGTGATGGAAGAGGGCCTGTTTACCGTGGGCGTTCCTAGCCGCGTTCGAACGGTAAACAAAAGGTTCGCGTTCGAGTAGCGTTCGTAAACGCGTTCGAACTAACTGAGACAGAAAACATGCGTTCGTGCGGCGTTCTGAAACGCGTTCGAACGGGGTTACAGCAGTGACCTCCAAAATGTAGTAAACAACATGACACATACGTGAACGGATGAATAGATGACACCTAATAAATAATAACGGGCTAAAAAGCACGGCAAAGCATCATGGTAAAGGATTTTAACCCCTCGACATAGAGGACTTTTAATCCAACTTACTAAGCCCATGCGTTAATAACATAATGCATATAAAAAATAAAGACAACGATATCGGACTTTGTATACCTGATTGAACACATCTTACATTCAACCGAATATACATCATCCGGCGCGGTAAAACATCGTGGTAAAGGATTTTACCCCTCGACATGGAGGACCTTTAATCCAACTTACTAAGACCATGCACTAATAACATAATGCAAATAAGAAATAAAGACAACAATATCAGACTTTGTATACCCGATTGAACACATCTTACATTCAACCGAATATACATCATTCGGCGCGGCAAAGTATCGTGGTAAATGATTTTAACCCCTCGAAGTGGAAGACCTTTAATCCAACTTACTAAGCCCATGCGCTTCATCTCATCATTACACAAACAAATAATCGTAGGGAAATTAAATGGCGGAATAAAAATACGAATGATAAAAAAACAAGATAACACAAATCGAAATATGTGCCGTTTGCTCAAGTGGTATGTGGAGTTGTATCTCAAGTACAGACCGCACTACCGTCCATTCGGATTTGGTTATGGAATTTACGTCTGGGTTTCCATCATTTTGACCACAAGAGATGACACATTTTCCCATCCATTCAAAGGCCACAACATGCATCCACAAACGACTCTCATGCGAATAAAATAAATAAAACAATTAAGAGATGAATAAAAATGAATAATAGGAGTGGCCTCAGGTCTAACCTTTTAAATCGTCTCTCGGGAGTGCGTTGGGACGTCGCCGGAAGGGTTAATGCTCCGTTATTTTTCTGGTTTGCCGTTGTTTTGGACTGCTGTTTTCTTCCCTTTTTTCTACTATTTTTCCTTGTTGTTTTGGACTGCAGTTCTTCACTGTTTTAGGACTATTTTTATGTGGTACAGGGCACTGTCTTGGGGTGTTTGTGGGGGGTTGATTCAGGACTGTTTTCAGGGTGCAGTTTTTGGTAATTTAAGGGCTGTTTAGGGCTATATTTTCGGTGATTTGAGGGTTATCGTGGCTGATGTTCGGTTTGGCAGTGTGCGTGAGTGGCTAGGTGAGGGTTTTAACTTGAAAGGGGGCTGCTGGATGAGTGGGTTTATTATTTGTTGAGGTGAGAGCTATACGTGGCTAGGTGAGGGTTTTAACGTGAAGGCTAGGTGTCGGTTAGTTTTGTCTTTGGTGAAGGGCTTAGTTTGTGTCTTTGTTTGTGAGTGACTTTGTGTGTGTGTGTGTTCTGGTGTGTGTCGTGTGCGTGAGTGGCTTTGTGTCTAGGGTTTATGAGTGACTTTGTGTGCGTGTGTTCTGGTCTGTGTCGTGTGTGTGAGTGGCTTTGTGTCTAGGGTTTATGAGTGGAGAGAGGAGAGTGGGGCGTGTGTGTGCATTTTGTGCCTAGGATTTATGAATGTAGGGCTGTGTTGAGGGGGATTTGTGTGAAGGTCAGGGGCTGTGTGAGGGGTCTTTAGGCGTTGAGTGGCTGTGAGTGGAGGGCTTACGTGAAGAAGGGTTATAGAAGGCGTGGCTGTGCAGGAACTGTGCTTGTGGCGTGAAGGCAATGTGCGTGAAGCTGAGGCAATATGAGGGGCTCTTGGTGCGTGGCCTGAGTATTTGTGCGTGAAGAATGAGGGCTAGTGAGGGTTTCAGAGTGAAGGGGTTCTTGTGTCGAGTCATTTAGGGAGAATAAAAGGAGAGTTATTTAGGGTTTGTGGTTTGTTACTTCGTTCAGGGTGAGAGAGAGAGAGATGAATGTTTTTGTGAATGATGGGATCTCGTTTGGTGGTTTCTTTCTTCTGTTTTTGTTTTTGCCGTGAGAGTGGAGAGCTTTAGGGTTTGGTTATGTGTTATTTTTATAGTGAGAGGGCAGGGGGATTAGGGTTTGCATGGATTTGTTTGAATAAGGAAATAAATCAATTAAATAGGGATTGGTTTATAAAGGGAAAGGATAATTTTATTTTGGTGGGTGAATATATTGAAATTAGGTGAGTGATTTATTTAAATTAGGAATGAATTTATTTTAATTTTGGAATTTAATTTAATTAGATTTAATAATTGGATTTAGTTTAATTTAATTGGTTTTATTTAATTCAATTTAATTTTAATTTAATTTGTGACATGTGTTTTAATTATTTTTGGATTGGGCTTGAGATAGGTGGGTGTTTTAAAACGGAGGCCCAACAAGCGAACCCGAAGCTAATCCAGCGAATTAAATCTGACAGTGTGTCAATTCTTGATTCTTCCCTTCCGACGTCCGTTTCCTGCGGCTTCCGCAACTTAAAAGGTATTGCCTCCATACGAGACTCATTATAGGGACTTATATGCAAATATGCAGTGCCTACAGTCGTCCCCACTTTGATGGGACTTGTGCAGTGTGTGACAATGATAAACCTATCAAAGTTTATGTAATACATTTTACTTACCTGGCTCGCCAGCTGCCACCTGACTTGCCTGCTGCCTCGAGCTGAGTTGATGTCGTAGTGGACCTCGATCCTGGGACGCATCCCAATAACTGCAACCGACAACGGGGGCCTCGACCCTGGGACGCATCCCAATACCGCTGACAATATGTGGGCCTCGACCATGGGACGCATCCCAAAAATGATGATGCAGTGGACCTCGATCCTGGGACGCATCCCAATAGCTGCAACCGACAACGGGGGACTCGACCCTCGGACGCATCCCAATACCACTGACAAAATGTGGGCCTCGACCCTGGGACACATCCCGAAAATGATGATGCAGTGGACTTCGATCCTAGGACGCATCCCAATAGCTGCAACCGACAACGGGGGCCTCGACCCTGGGACGCATCCCAATACCGCTGACAAAATGTGGGCCTCGACCCTGGGACGCATCCCGAAAATGATGATGCAGTGGACCTCGATCCTGGACGCATCCCAATAGCTGCAACCGACAACGGGGGACTCGACCCTGGGACGCATCCCAATACCACTGACAAAATGTGGGCCTCGACCATGGGACACATCCCGAAAATGATGATGCAGTGGACCTCGATCCTAGGACGCATCCCAATAGCTGCAACCGACAACGGGGGCCTCGACCCTGGGACGCATCCCAATACCGCTGACAAAATGTGGGCCTCGACCCTGGGACGCATCCCGAAAATGATGATGCAGTGGACCTCGATGCTGGGACGCATCCCAATAGCTGCAACTCACAACGAGGGCCTCGACTCTGGGACGCATCCCAATACCGCTGACAAAATATGGGCCTCGACCTTGGGACGCATCCCGAAAATGATGATGCAGTGGACCTCGATCCTGGGACTCATCCCAATAGCTGCAACTGACAACGGGGGCCTCGACCCTGGGACGCATCCCAATACCGCTGACAAAATGTGGGCCTCGACCATGGGACGTATCCCGAAAATGATACTGATGTGGGCCTCAACCCTGGGACTCATCCCCGAAACAGATACTGATGTTGATGTGGGCCTCGACCCTGGGACTCATCCCCGAAACCGATACTGCCGTGGGCCTCGACCCTGTGACTCATCCCCAAAACTGCTGATGATGTGGGTCACGACCCTGTGACTCATCCCCAAAACTGATGCTGATGGGGGCCTCGCCCCGGGACTCATCCCCCAAATCTGATACTGACGCTGATGTGAGTCTCGACCCTATGACTCATCCCCAAATCTGATATTGATGCTGTGGGCCTCGCCCCCAAGCTGATACTGATGTGGGCCTCGACCCCAAACTGATACTGCTAATATGGGCCTAGCCCCCAAGTTGATACTGATATGGGCCTCGACCCCAAACTGATACTGATAATGTGTCTCCATACCCGGAGTGCCATACCTGGCAAAACTGATACTGATGTCTCTGTACCCGGAGTGCCCTATCTGGCAAGACTGCCCGGCTTGTTCATTCCCAAACTGTGTTTCCATTCTCAGAGTGTCATTCCCGGCTTGTTCATTCCCGAACTGTGTTCCATTCTTGGAGTGCCATTCTCGGCTTGTTCATTCCTGAACCTTGCTCCATTCTCGGATTATCATTCTCGGCTTGTTCATTCTCGAACCTTGCTCCATTCTCGGATTACCATTCTCGGTTTGTTCATTCTCGAACCTTACTCCATTCTCGAATTACCATTCTCGGCAAAACTGATACTGAACTAAAGTCGGCCTCGCCCTCAGAGTGCCATACTCGGCCAGACTGATTCTGAACTAAAGTGGGCCTCGCCCCAGAGTGCCATACCCGGCAAGACTGATTCTGATAAAGATGTGGGCCTCGCCCCCAGAGTGACATACCCGGCAAGACTGATACTAGTGATGTGATGTTTCATTTCAACATATTATACGGCCTCTCATGAGATAATCCTGATAGGTAGATATATTTTCGTCCTCAACGAATGCTTTCGCATCGAAACCTGAGAACCTTCAAAGTACTTGATACACTCAACTCCGATCCTATGAATAGGTGATCTGAACTAGACTTCTAGTGTGTGTGTGCCAAGGCTCTTTCGTAGATTATTCCTTAAGTGAGCCAACTCGATGATTTCGTTTCAGAGAATCGGATCGGTGGGTCTAACCAATCTAGATGTCTCGATCACACTCTGTGATTACTTCCTCATACTCAACATGATATGGTCTTCTTCTTTTTTTCTTTCGTCTCTTTCTTTTCATTCTTTCCTTTCTTTTTTTTTTCTTTTTTTTTTTCTTTTTTCTTTTTTCTTTGACACACCTACCCTTTAAGGTAGCATTTCTCCTCATGGTGGTCCTAATACTCGCCCATGGGTAGCTTCACGCTTATACGTTATAGGCAGTCTATTTTTTCTATTTTTTCATCGCATAGACTCTTTCTTTATTTCCAACCATATCATATATAGTAGCATAAGTAAACCAGGGTGGACAACTAGGCAAATGGTCATTCACCGATCCATCATCCCTTCGACTAGTCATCTTGCCAACCACTCATGTTTCCACTGTTGAGATCCCGTAATCAAGTGCTCGCGAGTCCAGGTGAGATAAATCCATTCAGAGAACCAGACGAGAGCACGTCTCGCACTTATCGTTTCTAAGGCTTCTCCCTACAGCAAACAATGTCATCACCGGACATATACTCAACTATCAAAGACTTCTCACTCTCACTCTTTCTTTTTTCTTTTCACTCCATGGAATTCTTCCTTTCAACTGCTGATAATGTGGGCTTCACCCTCTGGGATCCATTCCTGAAACTTATACTGATATGGGCCTCAACCCTGGGATTCCTTCCTGAGATAAATACTGATGCGCGCCTCAACCTGGTGATTCATTCCTGAAACTGATACTGATTCTGATTCATTCCTGAAACTGATACTGATTCTGATTGGCTTACATTTGCCGCTTTCTCTTTTTCTCCGTTGAAACCTGTGAATACAAAGAAAACAAAACACAAAAAGAATGCAAGTGCGTTACGTGTATGCATGCATGCATAGATGAATTTCCTATCCCGATTGAACACATCTTACATTCAACCGAATATACATCATCCGACGCGATGAAGCATCGTGGTAAAGGATTTTAACCCCTCGAAATGGAGGACCTTTAATCCAACTTACTAAGCCCATGCGCTAATAACATAATGCATATAAAAATAAAGACAACAATATCGGACTTCGTATACCCGATTGAACACATCTCACATTCAACCGAATATACATCATCCAGCGCGGCAAAGCATCGTGGTAAAGGATTTTAACCCCTCGACATAGAGGACCTTTAATCCAACTTACTAAGCCCATGCACTAATAACATAATGCATATAAGAAATAAAGACAACAATATCAAACTTTGTATACCCGATTGAACACATCTTACATTCAACTGAATATACATCATCCGGCGTGGCAAAGCATCGTGGTAAAGGATTTTAACCCCTCGAAGTGGAGGACTTTTAATCCAACTTAGTAAGCCCATGCGCTTCATCTCATCATTACACAAACAAATAATCGTACGGAAATTAAATGGCGGAATAAAAATACGGATGATAAACAAACAAGATAACACAAATCGAAATATGTGCCGTTTGCTCAAGTGGTACGTGGAGTTGTATCCCAAGTACAGACCGCACTACCGTCCATTCGGATTCGGCTACGGAATTTACGTCTGGGTTTCCATCCTATATACCACAAGAGACGACACATTTTCCCATCCATTCAAAGGCCACAACATGCATCCACAAACGACTCTCATGCGAAGAAAATAAATAAAACAATTAAGAGATGAATAAAAATGAATAATAGGAGTGCCCTCAGGTCTAACCTTTTAAATCGTCTCTCGGGAGTGCGTTGGGACGTCGCCGGAAGGGTTAATGCTCCGTTATTTTTCTTGTTTGCCGCTGTTTTGGACTGCCATTTCCGCTGTTTTCTTCCCTGTTTTTCTACTGTTTTTCCTTGCTGTTTTGGACTGCAGTTCTTCACTATTTTAGGACTATTTTATGTGGTACAGGGAACTGTCTTGGGGTGTTTGTGGGGGCTGATTCGGGACTGTTTACAAGTATTTATAGGGGTTGATTCAGGACTGTTTTCAGGGTGCAGTTTTTGGTAATTTAAGGGCTGTTTGGGGCTATATTTTCGGTGATTTGAGGGTTATTGTGGCTGCTGTTCGGTTTGGCAGTGTGCGTGAGTGGCTAGGTGAGGGTTTTAACTTGAAAGGGGGCTGCTGGATGAGTGGGTTTATTAGTTGTTGAGGTGAGAGCTGTGCGTGGCTAGGTGAGGGTTTTAACGTGAAGGCTAGGTGTCGGTTAGTTTTGTCTTTAGTGAAGGGCTTAGTTTGTGTCTTTGTTTGTGAGTGACTTTGTGTGTGTGTGTTCTGGTGTGTGTCGTGTGCGTGAGTGGCTTTGTGTCTAGGGTTTATGAGTGTAGGGCTGTGTTGAGAGGGATTTGTGTGAAGGTCAGGGGCTGTGTGAGGGGTCTTTAGGCGTTGAGTGGCTGTGAGTGGAGGGCTTACGTGAATAAGGGTTATTGAAGGCGTGGCTGTGCAGGAACTGTGCTTGTGGCGTGAAGGCAAAGTGCGTGAAGCTGAGGCAATATGAGGGGCTCTTGGTGCGTGGCCTGAGTATTTGTGCGTGAAGAATGAGGGCTAGTGAGGGCTTCAAAGTGAAGGGGTTCTTGTGTCGAGTCGTTTAGGGAGAATAAAAGCAGAGTTATTTAGGGTTTGTGGTTTGTTACTTCGTTCAGGGTGAGAGAGAGAGAGATGAATGTTTTCGTGAATGAGGGGCTCTCGTTTGGTGGTTTCTTTCTTCTGTTTTTGTTTTTGCCGTGAGAGTGGACAGCCTTTAGGGTTTGGTTATGTGCTATTTTTATAGTGAGAGGGTAAGGGGATTAGGGTTTGCATGGATTTGTTTGAATAAGGAAATAAATCAATTAAATAGAGATTGGTTTATAAAGGGAAAGGATAATTTTATTTTGGTGGGTGAATATATTGAAATTAGGTGAGTGATTTATTTAAATTTGGAATTGATTTATTTTAGTTTTGGAATTTAATTTAATTAGATTTAATAATTGGATTTAGTTTAATTTAATTGGTTTTAATTTAATTCAATTTAATTTTAATTTAATTTGTGACATGTGTTTTAATTATTTTTGGATTGGGCTTGAGATAGGTGTGTGTTTTAAAACGGAGGCCCAACAAGCGAACCCGAAGCTAATCCAGCGAATTAAATCCGACAGTGTGTCAATTCTTGACTCTTCCCTTCCGACGTCCGTTTTCCGCGTCTTCCGCAACTTAAAAGGTAGTGCCTCCATACGAGACTCATCATAGGGACTTATATGCAAAAATGCAGTACCTACACAGGGTATCACCACCAATACTTCTATTTTAATATTACCTTTTTTTTTTGCTAGTTTCGGCTAGACATACCGTGTATTCAAATCACCATACCTCTTACAACATATTACCATCTTATAACTCATATCTAAATTCTCTCAAATTTCTTGGTTTGACTACCTTGTAGCCTCCTAATGTGTTTATTTTGTCAGATACTATTCTTTACTTATTCAGTTCCTTGTTAGACTTTACGTTGAGAGATAGATATATGCTATCCAAAAGATATGGGAATCTACTTTACTATTAAGTACCTAAGCTTAGTGATGGTCTAGTTAGGCGTCTATAAAGGCAGTAGAGTTGGGTTTACTGGGGAGGAGAATTATCATTTATTCCGTTAGAACTCGTATTAACTTTTCCATACTTAGGTTTTCACACTTGTGTCACCATACAGAAGTTTCCATTTACATCACTGGCTCCAACTCACAACATCTATGTCACTGCCTATATTAAACTTCCTGGTCACCTTTCATATTTTTCTATATTATTTCATACCATATCCTTCGGCTTTAAGCCGTACTACTGAGACTAGTGTTGGTTCATTCTTATAGGTTATTTTTCAGATCCTTGCTTCTTGCTTATGCTATAGGCTACTCATGTTATTACTCTTACTGTTTGTACTAATTTTCTGGTCAACTCATTATATATCTCTACTATCATTGGTCTATCTTCTTAAATTTTCATGGATTTCTACTCCTATTGGTCCGATCTATGGATTCTCATTGGTATTGCAAACTTGCCTATGTAAACTTGTATCAAGTTCTATCTTTTCTAATCCCATAAGCTTCCCTGCATCTTTTCTGGATGATCTATCTTTCAGTGTTTCCTCTTTCTTTCTTAAGATATATCATTGTTAAGCTCCTTTAAGTTTATCTTTATCTAAACTGGCAAAGGATGAGACAAGCTTCTATGTCGCAACGGACATCGCTGTGTTGGTTCTGGTATTCTATGTCCTAGTATGACTTATCGTTCATGTAAAACAAGTATGAAATAGACTCCGTTAGGACAGTTTCCTACCACTGCATGGTGAGGATCTGGGTAACTTAGGGTCTTATCTATGTCGGGTCTCTTGGCTGAGGCAGCTAATCATCTTTCCTTATGTCATTCATTATTTTAATCTATAAACCTAGGTCTGGATGTCTAGAATCTCTACACCTTCTTTGGTATTTCTAGTCATTTGGAAACTTCCATAACCGAACATGTTTCTTGCATCATTTCATCTTTCTAACTATCTTTCGTGATTCGGGAAACTTACTATCGATACGAGGTACTCAGAGTCTATTATATCTGTTTGAAAGAATTTTCCTGATGAATAAAGAAATCTTACAAGAAGGAAAGGAACTTTACGTATGTCTACTTGACATTTTACGTCTTACTCAGACTTTTTGTATTCCTCTTACTTTTTTAAGTTCTGACATTTTCTTATTATCTCATCATGTGTATCTACCTCTTATTATCTCTAATTGCTCTAGGCATCTATATATCATATTTTTCTTTTCTTATAGATCTCTCTCCACTCTATTGAGTGAATATTCGCAAAATCTTACTATCTAGTCTAATAACTTGCCTATACTTCTGGTAATAAGTCATGATAACTACATAAGAATTCTAAACTTGGATAAAGAGTATAATTGCTTTCATAAGGAAGAATATTCGAATAGCTTGGGGAAAGCTTACTAACCTGTCTATAAAATTGAGGATGTACTCGAGGATTCAGATAATGAAGAGGTAGTGCCTCGCATACGGGCATCCCGGACATACCACGTATACAAAATCCCTACACTCTACCCACGGCAGTCACTGACTCCATAGACCATGCTCTGATACCATCTTTGTAACAACCCTGAACTGGAGATGTTACCGACAGGGAATATATTGTACTATTCCCCTAAGCCTTAAATCATCTAACTATGATCAATACTGACAAATTCATGCATAAGGTCCAATGCCCAACTCAATAATTATAAAATGCATCTCTAGTTTCCATATAAAGTACTCAAAAATACATTACATTATAAATCTGATGTTTGACACTTTCAAAGTTGATACTATGCAACGTAAGTCATGCAACATTAACTTGACACTGACTATGCCATCTTTTGGACTCAACCTGGTGGACTCAATACCCAAGTGACTGCCATCAGTATCCATCCTCTCGAGCTCACCTTTCAGATTTACCTACAAAATAAAATACTGGGAGTGGGGGGTTAGATCGTTTGAACGACCTAGTGAGTGGACAGTTTAAAAAAAAACTGAAATTCATTTTGAAAACTCATAGTTTTAAAACCAAAATCATCTCAAGTAACAATATTTTATGTTCCGAAAATTTTTTCTAGAATCTCTAGAAATTTGAGTTCTCTTGAGAACTCCTTTATGAAACCACTCTCTTTGAAGAATCATGTCTTAAAAGTCTGTCTCTGAATCCATAAGATATAAGTCAGGATTTTCTTTCCAAAACCTTTGTGAAAATCATTCACAAAACCATATGTAAAATCATCTGTCAATCTATACAATAATCTTGTGGTCTTTGGGCGTTGTACGCACAGTCCCCCAAGCCACTAAGTCAATAAACAGTGGTGCTATCAGTACCACCAACCTGTCTCTGAAATTCGGGTCTAGGGGCCTCGCTATCCCATTAGCCCCATTCCTAGGATCTAGAGGCATCTGTCATCTCTAGTCCCGTATCTCGTATGCACACTTCTATATCCGGATTGGTTATCAATATCCGTCAATTTCATATATGTATCAAGTTACATATGAGGTGGGTCTTTCCCTCATGCCTCCAAAATCATAAAATCTTACCTTTGAAATCATTTTCATCATCAAAGTTTTAATCTGAAACCAAGCTTAAATCATAATTTTCAACTCGCTTGAAATCAACAATTTCAAGTATAAATTAATCAAATCAAAATCTATAAAATTGTAATCTAAACATAATTAAAATTCTGAAATAAATACTTCCAATTAAGAGAAAAATATCCACTCAAAGTACTATGTCAATTCAGATGCGGTATGCGATGTATGTGACTTCCGAGTGTTCTGAAGTCGATCTCAAGTCAAAACAACGTTAGTTTTCTTTCTTTATAACTCAGAATATTTTCATATCACATGAAAGACTATGCAATGCATGGAAACTTAATCTACTGGAGTGTTTGAGATATCTATGATATCTATGAATTTTACAGGCTTAGATTTGGAGTTATACAAATGCGGTAGTGGAAATTAGTTCACTAATCGTAAGAAAATTCATTTCTTGATATCTAAATTTGAAAATTCACTATGATTAATTGGGGATGAATCTGATGCTAAACTTTTACTAGAATGGTGCTTAATGTATCTAGTTTATGTAAGTTTTTACAGTTCTCAATTTCAATACCAGAAACTCAAGTTATGGACTGAAGTTCAGGGGCTGTGCAACTGGGAAAACTGGGCACAGGGGCAGCAGATTGCCCGACATCAAAAATTTGGTCTGGCGTCATCTTAAGTCTAAAAATTCTAAATTTTGGATATGTTGCTCTTCTATGTGTATAGTTTATCCAGAAATTTACGCTTCATCAATCAGACATCAAAAACTTGACTTATAGGTAAATATTCACAACATGTTCAGAATGTGACTTCATTAAACTCACTGCCCAACATACCAATTTCATCCCTCTATTAACTTTATTTAATTTGATCATCATTACCAGATTTTCCAGCTCAATAAACACATATTATCATACATAAAAATTATTTAATTTCTTAATCTTATTAAGGTCGTCATTTTAACGAACACTAGATGTGCATTGTAGATACACATTATATTTAATACAAACTCTTTTTATCCTTCCTTTTTGGTACTACTAATACACTTCAACGTGTATCAAGCCTTCATCAAACAACCAAAACAGCTCTTATCTTACTTCACAAATCAACAAGCAATATCGACACCAACCTTACCACATTCACACAAGTATTTTTTAACACTTCAACATTAGAACAAAAGAAACAAATTCAACTCTCAATCAATTTCCAACAAAACACATGTTATCATCACCCAAGCATAATTCATTAATCTTCAAATCATCAAATTACAAAATTAAACTCCATGGATTCCAATGTAATCCATGTCTAGGGTTTTCTTAATTTGGGGGTTTCTCAAATTATTAACTTCCCAACACAATAATTAGCTAAACCTCATCAACCTCAAGTCAATAACACCCATCAATTACCAAATCACTAAAATATTATCAATTCAAGTTTGAATCAAACATTTCCTTACCTTGAATTCATTTCTCTCTTCACTAGCATAATCCCCAAAGCTTCCACTTCTTTCTTCTAAGCTTGCATGTGTGATTGAGCCCTTGAATCAACCAAAATTTACTGGACAAGATGAAGGAAAATTCTGAGTCTTCTAACTCCTCTCTTATCTCATGTTTTCTTCTCTAAAAAATTAGGGATGAAAGAGTGATGCCCTCTTTATATACTAGGGGATGTTTGCAAAAGATTAAATGATGAAAAATGTTTGAAACTTTAAGAATTATCCTGTTTAGTACGGAGGTACTGTTCATCCAAATTTTTAGTTGTATTATTGACCTATTGCTAATTCGAATCTGGAGAAATGTCCAACGCGAAAGTTTTAGATCTCAATCTTAGTTTTCCGATGATATAAAATTCATAAAAAATGGAGATTTGAAAAATTATGATCCAAACACTAATGGATGTTCGTATTGAACCTTATAATAAATTCCATATCGGTACTTCGAGGAATTTATTGAATGTCCAACTAGAAATTTTCATGAGCCCATACGTACTCGCACATTATTAATTGTCAGGTATTATTCCATTCACGACTTGGAAATCTTCGAGAGAGAGTTGGGAATTACCAGGGTGTTACACAAGCTCTAGCAATAAATGCACTTCATGGACTCGAATCCAGGACCTAACAACCAAAACTTAAACCCTTTACTATTAAGCCACACCATTTAGGAACACTTTAAATTAACTTATTCAAGTTAAAAACAAAAGTACTATGCAAAAATAGATTATTTTATTAGATGAAAAAGATTTATAATCGTTAACCATACCATTGATAGTAATTGTGGTTATGTAATATTAAATTAGAGTTATGATGTTATAATGTAGAGTTTGTGAAAAATATGTCATAACTGTCTTTTAGTTAAAATAATATGATTAATGGTGGATTATTTTATGAGTTACCTCAAACGGGACCATAATTTGGTATTTGTTAAGATTAATTAATAAAATTGGTATTCGGAAAAGTGTTAAGAGTTCTCGTGTGAAGTCATATATAGTGTTTGGTATAAAGTATAGTGAGCTTATAAGTTAGCTTATATTCTCAGTACAATACCTATAAATTAGTTTATATTCTCAATCAATATTCTCTATCAAACAGTATTTATAATACTGGTTGGTACACAATCTAAGTATAATTAGTTAACCATGATGACATGTTATGGGGATATATTCAATCTAGATGGTATAATATTATTTTGTACTTTAACAATCTACGATTATTCAATCATATCAAGATTTCAAGAACTTCATTAAAATATGGTAATATTTAAAAGTACATTGATTTTTAAAGTGTTGGATTTTGATGTTAAGGTTTATGTCTTAAGAGCTGCATGCATTATATAAACGTTGAAATAAATAAATAAAAACTTATATTTTACGTTCACCTATTTGTTTAGATTTTGTGAATTATAAACTATCATAAATACACTAGATTATTCATGTAATCACAAACTTAATATATGTATATCATATACAAGAGAATTTGAATTTGAGATCAGTAATCTTAAATAGTCTGTAGAGAGTAAATAAAGAGGGGTACTGTAATATCCCGAATTTTCAGAAAAGTGTTGGAAGTTTCTCGGATTGAAGTTTAGGTCTCGGAATAAGATGATGTTGGAGAATAAGAGTTTAAGAATTAAAATATGTGTTGGAAAATTTTAAAATGGGATTTCACTGCATTGGAAATCACATAACTTGAAAGGATCAGTTACACGTATTTTTGGATAATCTTACATGAGTAAGTTTTGTTGTTTTGGTTATAGAAATAAAAAACTTAGAGCAGGTTTGGGATTATTGTAGAATGTTGTGAGTTTTAAAAGTAGGGTGTATACGTTTGGCATATTTTATTATTGAAGTGTTAGTTCATTGTAAAATACCAAACTGTAATTAATGTGAAAGGTTTTTTGCTGTCACTTGATATGACTGCATTTACGATGACAGATAGAAAATTTATTATAAACCCCATCGGATGACAGTTTTTAAGTGTTAAGATAGGCTTTTTTCACGTAGTGAATTTAAATAACACATATGTATATGTAAACGTTATGTTGATTATTGGGTCTATGTGTATTGGCAACTTGCGTAACAAAATAAGTTCAACTAAGTTGTCATGAGTCTTGAAGATCTAAGAATAATTGGACAAGTATTTGAAAAATTTTGCATGAAGATATCATAAGCTCGTTCGTGCTTCATTTTTTCTTACATTCAAACGAGGTTCATTAGTGTAACACCACGTCAGAGGAAAAAAAGCTACCAGCATGAGACATGATTGACCCATCTCCATAAGCCTCTGAATTTACCGAAAATTCATCACGATGTATTCTAAAAATGGACAACCTGGATCTCAGTCCAGCACCAAACGAACCTAAAATGAACATCATATATCGAAATGGACCTCGGGTCCACACCGACACATCAAAATCACGCCTAAGGGCTCCATACCCATATCATCTATTAACACTCAAAGGCTCAGTGCCCACAACATCATCAACATCATCATTATCATTAACAATCAAAATATTTACTTAATATATATACAAACCACGTGCTCAGCACGACTAGCAAAACAATAACCAAAATATCCTAGACTTCTTAAACCTCTATAACTTCTCCCAGGACACTTGCGAGGGTGACTACCACTTGAGTAATCCGCGTCTCAAGCATGACTTCCAAAGCTGAAATGGTTGTCCTATCTGGTAGCCAACCTACAAAACTAGCAAACTAGTTTGATGTGAGTTATAAAAACTCAATAAGTAACCATACTACTATAAACAAACAAGTCAAACATATCAACAGATTAACAGAATTATTAAATTATTAAAAGTTTAGATTTACCAACTTTTATTATCTTTTATACTTTACCGTGATAAATTTCCACATTTACATATCTATATAGGTACCGGTCTAATAGCTAACATCCAAACCACACAAAACATCGACCTGAAAATCACAAACAAATAGTTTTACATCGAATCCATTTCCATTATATATGACGTGGAGTCAGACTTATTATACTTTATTACGATTAAACATCTTTGAAATATCATCAAATCGATGAAACAATCACACTTCTTTCAATTCAAAACATACTTCTCTTATATACATGCAAATATAATATTGTAATTCTTATACATATACGTACATACCATTACAACTCAGCAAACACGCTTTATAACCTCTGATATTCTCATCGGTTTCAATCATCCATTCATTTCACATAAGCATACATGATCCATACATAACACGAGTTCTATCATACACATACACTCAAAAACATTTACGAACATCAAGCAACCAACCATGAAACACACACAACAACCAATACATCAAAGATCACATCATTCAACAACACATACATACAGCTGGCTTACACACACAATGCTCGTACGAGACTCATTACCTATTTTAGAATAGGTATGAGATGAATATCATCCGAACGAATCTCTAACCAGCTCGACTACTATACTACAAGAACATTGACCAATTAAACATACACATATATCACAGAACACAAACTCATTGCACAATCTTTCATACAAAAGCACATCCATGACAATGCTATCATTCAAACACTCACATAATACATATGTTCAAACATACAAATATACATATTATTACAAACACCAACACCATAATTTTAACAATCCTTATATCTTTCATTTATCAAAGAAACATCCTTAGTTTCTTATTTTTTATCTGGAAACTTTTGATACAAAACTTATTAATTACACATATTCATTTAAAAAGCGTATATACAAATAAATCTTTATACAAATAAATCACATATATAAACAATAGCTACTTATTCATATACCGTATTCATACATAACTAATGTCAAATCAGAAATCATGGATTTAAACTATCAGGTTGAAAGATTTTCGGAAACATTTTCGAAAGATTTTCTGAAAATACGTAATTCAAGGATTTAAACTATAATATTGTCCTGCAATGATATATTATGATACATTATGAGTATTTGAATAGTTTTGGGAGGAAACTTAAAGGTCTGAAATATTTCGGATAATGTCTAGTTTGTACTCTCGACTCAGGCATTGGACGCTTGATATTTTTGTCCAGCTGACTTGGTTCATGGACGCCTGGTATATTCGTCCAATTGTTCATTGGATGCCTAATACGGATTTATGATGACATTGGTTTGAGATTTGATTTCATTTTTAAAATATATTTATGTTATCTTTTGAATATCTTTGTTTTCTGATTTTCTAAAATAAAAGAATGTTTTAAGAAGTTGATTTCAGTAAAACTTCAATCTGATTTAGATATATTTGATTTCATTTAGGATGATCTATTTCCGCCACGATGCTTATACTATATTTTATTTATTTTAATGATTTTGACCCGCCGTGGTGCCTGTATAGGGTCCATCCATCTGAAAGGCCATGACATGTTACTCTCTATGGACATGGTCCTCTTTCGAACAATGTCATGTTTGAGCACGCGACTTGAACATTGGACGTCTGGTTAGTTTTCTGAATTATTTTCAAAAGACTGGTTTTATAATGTATTTTTAAAAAAAAAGATTAAAATGGTTTCTTTATGAGTTCCATTTTTGATTATGGATAAGATTGATTGTATGAATTTGTATTAATATTTCCATTTCTTATTGTAGATGAGATTGTATGAAATTTGTATTATGATTTCTGTATTTGATGGTGGATAAGATTGATTATATGGAGTTTGTATTATAAGTTCCGTTTCTGATTGTGGATGAGATTAATTGTAGAAAATTTGTATTATGTCTTCCATTTCTGATAACGAATGTGATTACCTGTAGATAATCTATATTATGTTTTTCATTTATCATAATGAATGTGACTGCTTGTAAAGAATCTGTATTATGTTATTCGTTTCTGATGATGAATGTGATTGACTATATGAAATATGCATTAGGCTTTCTGTTTCTCATGATGGATGAGATTGATCATGTGACATTAGTATTGGTTATGTGTGTGTAGTTAGTTTGGTTGGCGATTTGACCCGAGTCCTAACAGTTTTGGTTAGGGTATTTGTTCGGATGGAATTCATCTCATACCTATTCTAAATTAGGTAATGAGTCTAGTATGAGCATCATTTGATCGTATCAGTATATGATTTGTGCAAGTATGTTTGGGTTGTTCTCTCATTTGTCTTTAACATATGTGTATATATATATTGGTATATCTTTGTTTGGTTTGTTTTTGTCGATTATGGTATGATTGTTATGAAGAAAATTTGAAAACCTGCGCAAGGTACGTGGCCTAACAAGTTTTACATCTCATGGCAAAAGTTCCAAATAACTTCAAATGATTGGAGGCCCAAACATAAGCATAATGGAAGCTTCTATAGGATAACAACTATGGGATTTCATGTGGGTTTAAGAGGGTAAGGCTTAGCCTATTATCGGTGAGGGGTTGCCCACAACTAGGTCTCCCCACCCAATGGTTCAATTGACCAAGTGAAAACACTTTTTTTATACCTAATGACATAAAAGATTTCCCACAACTAGGTCTCCACACCCAAGGGTTCAATCGACCATGTGAACGCACCTTAATACCCAAGGGTACGTGCCAATACGTGATGGTTATCATCACATACCAATCCACCACCTTTAGTGAAAGTGATTTCTCGTTATGTAACGCCATCTTGGTTAAAAAAGGGTATGTAAAAGATGAAGACATAGTTCTCCTCAATCTCGCCATAAATACTATAAGGCATTTTTCGGGGTCGATTCTCTATCCCAATGGAGTCGCCATATGTAGAAGCGAAGCGGGGTCAAACGTTAAAATTTATATAGATTTATTTCAGTAAAAATTTAAAAATTAATTTGTAGCAATTAATTTTTGGCATTTTTATTTTTATTTTTTTCTTTATTATTGTTTAAATTAAAATTTGAAGTTGCTAATTTTTTTTTAAAAGTGCTAATGAGGTTGTGAACCATCCAAAAAATAAATAAATTAAATGATACACTCACAAAGTGGTTTTTTACTCCCAAGTATAATAGTGTCGAAGTAATAAAATAACCCGGTAAGTCCGGGGTCGATCCCCGGAAATAGATTTTGTAAAATAAAATAGTAATTTAAGTGAAAATAAAAGGATGAATTGTTTGAAGTGATGAGTAATTTTAAATTGAACTGCAATAATAAATTAGAATGCTGAGGTTATGGGATCCACTCTTAATATTTCAAATATAAAGAAATTTTGCTTTTTATAATATATAAATTGCCATTATTACCCAATTAATTTACTTCCGAAATTAATTATGTCAAAACATATAAAACTAGTCATAAAGGCGATGATACAAGTCCAGTTAGGTACTCAATTATGCCAAATAAATCAAACCAGCTATAAAGGCGGTAACAAAGTTTGTCAATAATTAATCCAGATTTAAATTAAATATTAGTTTTCAGATTACAATTCATATATTATAATATAAGTAAGATTAATTTATATTCTCATATTTAGAGTTTCACCATTTACCTCAGCATGGTGGAATTAGCTACTATTGATTTGAATAAAAACGTGCATAATTTTATTACTGGAAAAAAAAAGGATTATAAGAAACATAAAACACACAAAACACTTCTTCCAAATTCTTCAAGAGAGAAAATGAAAGAATCATGAAGAAAATGAGAGGTGAGCACCTCTATTTATAATAGACGTGCCCATCTATCAATTATTAATTACAACTTTCCAAATCAAATACAAACAATAAATTTTTACTAATTATTTTTTCATTTTCCTTTTTTGACTTTTTTTTGTTGATCATTTTGCAAACATTTGTCACAATCCACCTAAAACTAGTTTGTGACATTTCAACTTTTATTTTTTTATTTTTTACCTTTTTACTTTATTTTCTAATAATTAAAATAACATGCAACACACATTGACTCCTTCAACAATTTCGACTTTAAAAACTTCAGAACTAGAAAATCTTGTAACGAGCAAAGCTGTATATATTTGAGTATTCTTTCATCTGAAACTAGAATCACCTCAATCTGATGTTGAAGAACAAAGTTATGGCCAAATTACGCAAAATTGGAATTTCCGAAATTGTACACTGTTAGAACTCCATTTCAAGTTTCTGGCCTCCAAAATCCAAATATCACGTAAATTTTTCTAATTATGCATCCAAAGTATTATTTTACCTACATAAGAAATAAAAATCACAATAAGAATATATAAAACATAAATTTAATTATTATTTCATAAATGTGTTAAATTAAGAGGATTAATGAAACTACAAGTGTAAAATGAATAATTTTCTTTTTAAAAAATGTACACTTTTGAGTGTTCATCACACCTCTCAATCAGCTTATTACTAGTCCCTAATAATTTAAGCGAAAATTAAAAATTCTTATCCAAGATAATAATCGTTTTATTTCTTTCTAAATTATCAAATAAGCATATTCTCATGTATTGTTTACCCTTCTTCCATACACATATAAGACAAAGTACTAATCAATAATTGTGCCCACAATATTCACAAGTCTTGTTGAAAATAGAGTAATGTTTTTGTCCTAAAATTATATCAGAATTCACACTTTTTGGCAATGATAGTTTATTTATATACAAAAAAATATTTTTATATAATAATAATACATCTTTAACCCTTGTAACGAGCTTTGGGCCAGTGACTCTCAAATCAGTTGACTTTAGGGCACTAGGTGTTAAGACATCCATATGAACTTAATTGCTCGGATATCAGATGTCAAAAAGAAGAAGTGTCTGACTTCCTTAAGCTTTTCCTTAAGCGTCCTCTTTAACCCATGTAACGAGATTTGGGCCAGTGACTCTCAGACTAGTTGGCCTTAGGGCACTAAGTGTTAAAACACCCTTATGGACTTAATTGTTCGAGTTAGAGAGGCTATGAAATCGAACTTATTCACATACACTTTTTTATTAAAACAACTCAAGCCCTACCATTTTACGCGAACAATCATTGCTTTCTGAGGTAAGATGTCCGGTTACTAAGTAAAAGCTTGATTATTATCATTTTTTTTAAACTAACTCAAGTCCTACTATTTTACGCGAACAATCATTGCTTGCTGAGACAAGATGTCCGGTTACTAAGTAAAAGCTTGGTTAGTTTTTTTTTTCTTTTTTTTTTGAATAAAAACATAAATTCCACTGCCTTTAGGTGCTACCTCTAACAAACTAGAGAAATGAATATTATAAAATTTTCACTTATAATCCATGATCATATGTTACCGTGTATGTTGATAATACTTGTTAAATGAGCATATGAAGATCAAATTTAATCAATATTATGGAGGATTCATAAATTTAAATGATTAAAAAAGAAATGAACAAAAATAATTTGTTACGAAATACATTGAAATGTGTCTCAGAAGCGAAAACTTCTTACACTGCCATCACCGAACAACAATTCCACTTGATTAGTCAAAAAATTATTGTTGGTTTGTGTGTAGTTTTTTGAATAAAAACACAAAAGAAAATCAACACAAAATATTTTTTTAACACACAAAATAACAACAAAGCAAAAACAACATAATTTTTTTTTAACAACAACACAAAAATAATTTTTTTTTTTTACAAAAGTGAAAACACAAAAACGATAACTATCTAATCAATTATCCCCTCCCCCCAACTAAATTGAGACTTTGTCTCCAATGTCTAAATAAGAAGAAATAGAGTTTAGAAGACATCATTTGGTTAGTGTGAAAAGTCAATTGAATCAACTACACTACTATTTAAAAAAGTTACATATTAATATTTAAGTCCATTATACGCTTCTTGCCACAATCGTTATTCGACAGTCCAACTTGGAAAGAATTGGCTCGATTCTTGGTTCATATGCTAACAATTGGTCGATTAATTCAACATCTTTTCCTGTAGTAAGAACAATATCTTTTGTCGGTTTTGAAATAAACCGAGTCTTTTAGCATCCTCCAAAAATAATTAAAGAAAATCAAAAAAATGATCAACATTAGGTAGTCCAATGGGTTTTCAGTGAATGTTCAAATTCGCCCATGACGAAACTGTTAATATTTCTTCCAATATGCCCAGTCCACCTAGTAAAGTCATAAAAGCGTCAGCATGGTTAATCATTTCAGTAATTCTTTCACACATACCTGAGACAATGTAATCTTCTCCATTTTTTTCGATGAGGTTTTCGTCTGCCAAAGTTTTTGGAATGATCCCAAAAACTTGACTGCCACCGTTGTGCACGGCTTTGAAATACATCCCATCAATCCAAGATATCCACCGTCATATATTAAGTACATGTTTCTTTCCGCCATAACTCTACTCAATTCTCCTGCTGCCTCAATAAATTCTAGTTTAGTTCCAGAGCTAGATCCATAAAATACACAAATATTAGTGACTCGTCGTCTTGAAGTTTTCTCTATTTTTGCTCTCTCTTATTTGAATGTGTCGAAGAGAGAAATGACGAGCTGTATTTATGGATCCTGAAAAAGAGTGAGTAATAAAAGCACTAATACCTGTAAAATGACAATTGTAAGATGAACAGTAAAATAAATCGTGAAAGTCAAAAAATTTAGATAATGTCGGCAAAATTAAAGTAAAGGAAATCAAAATAATAAATTAAAGAAAATCAAAACAGTCATTTAAAGTAAATAAAATCAAAACAATAAATTAAAATAATATTTACTGGTAGTTGTGATTGTGGCTCATATATTCCTATAGTTTTACGTCGAGTAACGACTTAAACGCCTTCTATGGATTAAAGATATGATTCCCATCTAATTTTCTTACATATTGACAAACAAAGTCTTTTAAAGTCAGATTCCTGAAACTATATTATTGTCTTTCTTTTTGAAATTATGTATGTAAGTTGTGAATCAATCTATCAAATCCACTAGGATGTGTCTCAAGAGTCAATGATATATTATCTAATGGCTCCTTACTCAAACCATCTCTAATGGATTGATTTTTTCTTTCGCGATTATTAGACATCATTCCTATAGAACAACAACGAGTGTTACACGTCTAACGTACGCATTTATAACAAACACCTAATTGTTTAGCTCTCTATTTCTTAGCATATGTGCTTTTCTCCAAACCATGTATGTAAGAGATGAATGAATCAAGAAATTTAAGGACTTCTGTTTTAACCACTTCTTTCTTGTAAAGGTTTAACATTTTTTAGGTAGTCGACGTGTCCTAACATTATCTTCAAAATATATTCTGCATGTGCATTTTAAAGGATTAATGTCTTTTATATCTTTTAAAGTCCATCCAATTCTCTGTTTATGTGCTCTGAAACAAATTACCTTCTTGATCACTTGTAAGAGAAGAAAAAATCAGATGACTTGGTCATGGAGACATTCTTGCAGGGCTGGCAAGGTTGGGCAAACGTGTGTGACATGTTCATTTGAATTACAGATTTGACATGTGACTTCTTGAATTGATTTGACATGATCACTCTTCCTCATTTCTAATGCCTAAACTTTTTTTAGCTAGAGATGCATATTTATCAAAAATGTCATGATCTTCCCTAAGGTTAAACATACCTCTACCAGATGATTATGGTTTTACAGACGACTCATAAGTGCCAACCGTGTCCCATTTTTGTGCATTCTCTGATATTTTTTCTAGGTAATCTAGTGAATCTTCGGGATTTTTATCCCTAAACTCACCATTACACATCATTTCCGCTACTTGTCTACCTTGGGGCATTAAACCCTTGTAGAAGTAGGAAACCAGCCTCCATGTTTCAAACCCGTGATGTGGAAAAATATTCAACATCTCTTTAAACCTCTCTTAATATTGGTAAAGTGTTTCCACCGACTCTTGTGTGAAAGTTGTGATTCTCCTCTTAAATGAGTTTGTCTTGTGAGAGGAAATAGTTTTTTTATAGAAATTACTCTTGTAAATCATCCCATATTCTGATAGATCCTGACCTAAGGTTCTACAGCCAAATTTTAGCTTTATCCTTTAAAGAAAATGGAAAAACTTGAGACGAATTATATTCATGTTGTAATTTGGATCTGTGCAAATATTACATATCTCTTCAAATTCCCTTAAGTGTTGATAAGGATTTTCTTATTCTAGACTGTGTAATGTGGGTAAGAGTTGGATGACATTTGAATTAAAATTGAAATGTGATGCATCCGGGGGAAAAGCAATGCAATATGGTGATATTGTCTTAATGGGTTTCATGAATTATCTTAGTGTCCTAGGACGTTTAAGATCTTCATGCCGAGACTCATGTTCTACCTGATCAACTAGATTTTCATCTCAGCCAGGTGGGTTTTCATTTTGGTTCTCAGCTATTTTGACTGACGATGAAGGTAATGAAGACTCTCTTTTTAATCTACCACTAGATGATCGAGAATAATATCTCATGCAACCTAAATGCAAACTATATGCTAAAATTTAAATATGCAAATGCAATACTAACAAAAAAATAAATAAAATAAATAAATGACAAAAGAAAATAAATAAATAAAAAAGAAACTACAAATGTACTGATTATATCTAAAAACGTCATATGATTCTTATCAATTCAGATCTTAATTGAATTTCCCGTTTAGCTGTCTCAATTTCTTGAATTAGGTTCTCACAAAAAAATATAGAGGAATATCTAGATAGAGATGGTTCAAGAAGTTCTTTGGCAAAATACAAGCTCCATTTTAATTGAGTTTTCTGTCTCATGTGACCTTCAAGAATCAAGTACATGGTTTGTCTATATGTGGGTTGTCTGGGTTCAGGATTCATTTAAGATCAATCGGGACACCTTGGATCTACACAAATGTAAAGAAGAAAAAAAGTGAGATGTAGAAAATACCAAAAAAAGGAAATACATAATAAAAAATAAAAAAGAAAAAGAAAATAATACAATGATGTTAAATTATTATTCTAGCTACTAAATTTTATTCCTCGACAACGGCGCCAAAAACTTGACATATTCTCAAAGTGGTTTTTGACTCCCAAGTATAAGAGTATCAAAGTAATAAAATAACCTGGTAAGTCCGGAGTCGATCCATAGATAAAATAACAATTCGAGTAAAAATAAAAAGACTTGATTTGTTTGAAGTGATTGAAAATTTTAAATTAGTCTGTAATAATAAATTAAAATGGTAGGGTTATGGGATCCACTTTTAATATTTCAAATTTAGAAATCTTATTTTTTCTAATATATAAATTGTCATTATTACACAGTTAATTTATTTCAGGAATTAATTATGTCAAAATAAATAAAATCAACCATAAAGACGGTGATAACATTTGTCTTTAACAAGTCCAATTAAGTACTCAATTATGTCATATAAATAAAACCAGCCATATAGGCAGTAACAAAGTTTGTCAATAATTAATCCAAATTTAAATTAAATATTAGTCTTTAGATTATAATTTATATATTATAATATAAATAAGATTAATCTATATTTTCATATTAAAAGCTTCACTCTTTACCCCAACATGATTAAATTAGCTACTAATGATTTGAATAAAAACACTCATAATTTTATTACAGAAAGACAAAGAAATTACAAGAAAGCTTGAAAAAAATAAAATACACAAGAGCTGAAACCCCTCACAAAATTTCAGAGAAAAACCTATGAAGGATGCTGAAGAAATGAGGTGTTGAACACCTCTATTAATAGAGGTGCTAGACATATCTTGCATGCAATTTGCAATCTGTTTGAAATTGCAATTGCTTTCCCCCACCGAAAAGTGGAAAGCAATTTTTTTTATTTAATTAATATATTATAATAATATATTATATATATATATAATTGGTGGAACCTCCAGTATAATATATATAAAATATTTTTTATATAAAATTTTGGTGGGTCCTCCAAAATATATTATATATATTATATAAATATATAATAAAAAAATACATGTGTGGGTAAATACATCATAAGCTCATTTTATTGCCAATCTAAACACGGTGAATGTTTTCCAAGTCTGATTTGAATCTAGCTATCATGCTCTTTTTGGGTTTTATGGGTCCAAAATTCAGATCTCATTCCATTTTTCCCGTTGAGCTTCCAAAATAATATTTTACCTATACAATAAATAAAAATCACAATAAAATATAAATATAATTATTATTTTACAAATGTGCTAAATTTAGGGAATGAATGAAATTATAAGTGTAAAATGATTAGTTTCTCTTTTATTAAGTGTACACTTTTTAATGTTCGTCACTTAAGGACCTCCTTAAAATTTAACCAAATGAAGGAATTAACATCTCCTAAACTCATTCCCTCGGGTCACCTTCTATTCTCTCCAACCAAAAGTAGCATAAAAGATAAGATGTGGACAAGTCTAAATTTATTTTTTAATCTTTTACCTCCCATAAGATTTCAATTTAAGCACTGCATTTTAAAAATATTTATTTTTCATTAAATACACATAAAATATTATTTCTCTTTGTTATTTTTGATATGTGTATGAAACTACTTATAGTCATATTGTGACTGTAGGTAAAAAATATATACACCCAACCACATACTTACTTAATAGTCATTATGTGATTATAGGTTTAAAAAAAGCACATTCATAATGTGGTGACTAAATTATCAGTCATCCGACCGATATTCATATTGTAAATGTGGTTAAAAAAATACAATCATAATTGACAGTCATTATGTGACCATAGTTAAAAAAAAAATATACAGTTACAATATGAATAATGTCACAAATATGACTGAGACATACTCATAACTAAATTATAAGTCACTCAACTAATAGTCACATTATAATCGTGGGTAAAAAACGACAGTTACAATGTAATTGATCACACTAGGACTAAATTATCAGTCACCCACGTGATAATTATATTGTGACCGTGGTTTTAAAAAATACTTCTAATTGATAGTCATTGTGTGACTGTAATTAAAAAATACAGTCAAAATATGATTGAGACACACTCATGACTAAATTATTAATCACCCAATGAATAGTCATATTCTGACCGTGGGTAAAAAACCATAGTCACAATGTGACTAAGACACACTTATGACTAAATTATCAGACACCCAAAAAAAACACAGTCACAATTTGACTGAGGTAAAAAATATAACTAAGGCACACTTATGACTGAATTCTTTGTAACTTAAGTAAAATGTGATTGTGACTGTTCTAAGTGTGACTGAAGGTCAGTAATATGATCGAGGTAATAATATGACTAAAGGTAAGTAGTGTGATTGGGTTATACATAACATAATTTTTCAATCACCAATAAGACTGTGGTAAAAATATGACTATGACTGAGGTCAATGTCAAATATATGTGTCGGAACAACTTTGGGGCCAATTTCGACTTGTATAATTCCGGATTTGAGAGATGGTCGTTGATGAAAATTATAGGTATGTTATTAATGTGACTGAATGTCAGTAATTGATTGAGGTAATAATATGACTAAGGTAAGCAGTGTGATTAGGTTATACATAATAATTTTTCAATCACCAATAAGACTGTGGTAAAAATATGACTATGACTGAGGTCAATGTCAAATATATGTGTCTAGAGATGGCAATAAGACCCGGACCCGGACGACCCGGGTCCGGGAAGACCGGGTCCGTAATTAAAAAATCCGGACCCGAGTCTTTAAAATTAAGACCCGGGTGATTCCGGGTATGGACCGGGATCACGCGGTCCGGAAAATAAAAAAAATAAAAAAATTAGATTAGATTATAATAAAAAATATAAAATATTATGCATATATATATATATATATATATAATAGAATATAATAAAAAATTAAAAGAATTGAAATAAAACTAATAAAATTGACAAAATATAAATATAAATATAAAATAATACAATTAAAATTTTAAAAATTAAAAAAAAAAGGAATCCGGTTCCCGGATCCGGACCGGGTCTACCCGGGTCCGTACCGGGTAGACCCGGTCCGGAACCGGGTAGACCCGGGTCCGGAACCGGACCCGGGGTAACCTAAACTCTTCCGGATCCGGACCCGGGTCCGGATCCAGATCCGGATTTTGCCATCCCTATATGTGTCGGAACAACTTTGGGGCCAATTTCGACTTGTATAATTCCGGATTTGAGAATGGTCGTTGATGAAAATTATAGGTATGTTATTAATGTGATTGAATGTCAGTAATATGATTGAGATAATAATATGACTAAAGGTAAGTAGTGTGATTGGGTTATACATAACATAATTTTTCAATCACCAATAAGACTGTGGTAAAAATATGACTATGACTGAGGTCAATGTCAAATATATGTGTCGGAACAACTTTGTGACCAATTTCGACTTGTATAATTCCGGATTTGAGAGATGGTCGTTGATGAAAATTATAGGTATATTATTAATGTGACTGAATGTCAGTAATATGATTGAGGTAATAATATAACTAAAGGTAAGTAGTGTGATTGGGTTATACATAACATAATTTTTCAATCACCAATAAGACTGTGGTAAAAATATGACTATGACTGAGGTCAATGTCAAATATATGTGTCGGAACAACTTTGGGGCCAATTTCGACTTGTATAATTCCGGATTTGAGAGATGGTCGTTGATGAAAATTATAGGTATGTTATTAAGTATATGTATATTTTTACAAATTGAGATTTGGAGTGAGAGAGATGTGAGTGTTTGAAAATGACTAATTTGAAATTATCAATCTTTTATAAATGTAAGAGTCATTTTTGATTCATATATTTTTTTCATCAAAACATATCGATAATGATACTTATTTTAAAACTTATAATTTTTAATTCGATAATATTTAAATATTTTGGAAATTTTATAATTTTTAAATTGAAAGAAAATCATTCCATTGACTCATACGCTCATGCCTCACTTCTAAATTTTATTTATTTTAACTTTAGTTTATCTTAATGTCTATTTTAGTAATTCTATTATTTATAGGACTAAAAATGAATTTTCTTTTGGGCTGAGGACTTCTTAGAAATGGTTGAAGTGATTTTGAGTTTTTAAATAAAAATCATTTTATACAAAACAAAACGTCACCGTCAGTGACCGGCGAGATTGCAAAGTTTCAATTATCTTTCCAGTGGAAGGTGATTCTGAAAACACCCCATATTTATCCGAATTACAACCTTCTAACTTGTTAGCATAACCATTCCCCTTTGACCCATTTGCAAAAGTGGGGCGTTTTAGCAATAAGCCTATTATAAGGTAATTTTGGGATCCACAAGTAATGAGCAATTTCACACAGAAGTCTCTTTAAGACGCTCATTTCTCTTAAGAGATTCAATCTTCCTAGGCGGCAACTCAAGAGCCCCAAGGATGTTCAGACTGCAGAAGAACCCCACTTAATACTAGTTACGGGGCTTCTCCTCTTTTGTCAAAGAAATTCATCTCAAAAAGTAGCATCACATTCTAAAGATTATATTTGGATTGTCAAATCTGACTCACATGAGGAACAGTCATCACAAGAAACCTTAAATGACAGACTCTTTAATTGACCTACATTACCACCCAAAATGGTAACTTTTAGATTTCATAATAAAAAAGGCTGACATGGGGTAGGCTCGGTGGTAGACAAAGAGTAGTAATCACACCCAAGACTCCACTAACTCTGGTGTCCGGAAGAGGACCAACTAATCAAGTGCCACATGGAGTAAGAACAACTTCCTTAATCTACCAAAACATTCTCCATCGAGCAAGCTCTAAGTGGCAATGGCATAGTAACAGGAGACCAAAGGGGGCGCCAACTCTTAGAGTCCTTGGAAATCTCCATTATACCTTTACTTGAAGAGGAGGACATCCAACCAGCACTAACCACCTACCCGGTTGGAACAAAAGATGTCTCCAAGGACATTACACTATACGAGGTAAGTTAAGGTAATGACAATTTAGGGACTAAAACCAAAGGCTCTATCTCTACGCTACTACTATTACATGTAACCTCACTTCTACCGAGTGAAAAATTATCTCCAAATTAATATTGATTGACAAGAATATTAAAAGCAAAAGGAAAAAAAAAATACTTTTTGTGACATTATCTTTAAACTCATACCAACCGGAATACAAACTATATTTGATCTAATAATCATTTACTATAATTTCAGGAGGTGAATTCTATTATGTAAACGTAAGATGGGTTTAGAGGACTCATCCATTGCCTTCAAATATTTTTTTAAATAATTTATGGTTAAGGCTAAAATTTTTGATATAAACAATGACTTTGTTAGTTCCAAAAACTTTCGTGCGCGTGCATGCCAGAGGAGTGGGTCCTCAAAGTTGAAATTGATGATGATGACTGACTTCTAAAATAAATTATCGCTAACGGTCCTCTAAAATCCGAAAGGGATAAATAATTAGACTAAAGCTAAGATACTTGGAAAATAAATAAATAAAGATCTACTGCAATTGGAATTGTAAAAAGAATTCTTAAAGTACTACAATTTTAATTACAAAAGGAAAGATGAAATTACTAAAAAACTATAAGTACTGGAAATAGGGAAGTAGAATCCTAAAAGAGCTAAACTATTGGCCAATACATTGAATTTGAGTTGTTGTTGGATTGAGTTGTGGTTCCCATTGGTGCCCTCTCATTGTCGATCTTTATAATCTCCAAACAATTGCTTCCTTCATTTTCTGCAATTGTCATTCACGTTCTCTCGTGCAATGCTTCTTTCACGTTTTTCACTTATGCATAATGGAGGAAAAATGCATATAATGGAGGAAGATTAGCACACGTTCAATTTTTGAAATAAGCAACTTTGTGATAATGCTTATATTTGACTCTCTTGGACATGGGCTGAGTTCTTCTGACAATTGGACTGGGCTTGATTATTTTAGGTGTAAACAATGTCCCCCACATGCTTTTGGCCGAGTGGCTAATTAGCATGTATATAAACTTATCTTCCCCACTTATTCCTCTCAATTTTTTTTTTCTGCAAAAAGTCAATAAAATCCCTCAATTCTAAAATCCCCAAATTTTAAAACAAGCTCTAATTTACAAAAGAGGAAAAGTGAAAATCACCACACCATTAAAATTCATAATCCTCCTCAAGATTCCTCTCAAAAATCAATCCATCACAAACCAAGGTCTCTCATCCATATTCATGGCTTCATCAACAAATTTAACCTCACTCGCAGCCGTCTCTGCGTGCGCTCCAGTGTAGGAATCCATAACTACTACGCGCGCTCCGACGTCAAAGGCAGCAATGCCATCTTCCTCAAACATGGCACCAACACACATAGCAGAAGATGCCTCAAACATGACTTCACCACTGGCATGTGCGGCCACTATTTCAATGCCACCAGCAACACAACTTCCTCAAGCCCACCAGCGATGACAACCAATGCTTCAACATCACATGTTAGCATTTCTTCCTCATCAAGAACGACTCCAACAGTTTGCGTCTCTTCATTTTCAGTCATGTCATGTGTTGTTGTTGGGATTTATGCCCTAGAGCTTCATGTAATGTAAACGAAATTGTTTGTTGAAATAATAGATGCATTATTCATTTATCAAAAAAATTTATTTAAATCACATATTATAAATTATCTTCTTTACCCTTGATTACTCATGTGCCTTCAAAACTTAATGTATGAGTGTCGTACACATGAGGATTTAAGTTTGAAGATAGTAATCTAAAATAGTCCATAAAGAGCAAGTAAATAGGATATTTTGTGTGTGGATTATCTATCAATGCGGTCCATTCTATACTTGTATAGCGATCTTGATCCGGGATCGTTCATGTGGTGACATGAGAATGGAGGCTCCTTCTATGATGTGATCATATCAGACTAGACCCAGATATAAATGAATATCTAATAATATCTGTTAAATATAGAAATTCATTTTATCTACTAGATGGTCATATATGGATTGATTTTAATCATGAGTGTGCTACGAACTCATGCATGCTAGTCTATGTCATTTGATTTACTAAGGTGAGGTTGGTGTAGCAGTCTCGACCTATAACTACGTATTTTGGGGATATGGTTTAGTATATGACTGGGAACATTTCACATAGAGATGAAGTTCACTCCTCCTTATGAGAATTAGAATAGTATATTTCTTAAGGGTTGAGTCAATACTTGAACGATTAGAGCGCTTGTCTTTCTATCGATAATAGAAAGATATATATTCATAATAGTTGTGAATAAATTGATTCATTAGAGAATCAATGGTACTTAAGGTAAAAATAATTAGAGGGGTATAACGGACTTATGACCCAGCTCTAATTAAAAGATACTCGTGAAGGGTTAATCTGTATGTAGTGACTACATCGATGGACACCGAAGTTGTTTGGCTTATTATTTTTCATCTATGGCAACGAGAGTGCAACTTCGAGTTTTTATTGGAATAACGCGAAGTTAATAATTCAGAATATTTAGTTAATGAGATTAATTAATATTTTGATATTATTGGAGCTCGGAACCGTAGGTCCATTTGGTCCTCGTGCTAGCTCGATTAACTGTAGCAAACCTAATATAATTGGATTGTCTAATTATATACTCACATAATATTTATATATTATTAATAAGATTAATAATATAATTTTTCAGAAATGAAAACTATATTAAATGTGTTTAATATAATATTTTCTAAAATTATTTGATTATATTTTTTTTGAAAATGAAATTCATTCATAACTAGAACAAAGAAGATACAAAATGAGGGAATGAATCCTTCCAATTTCCACAATAATTACTAATTAAAGCAAAACTAGCTAAATTATGCGCGACCGCGGTACAGACTCTCGGTCTGAACTGAACCAAAATCTGATTCGAACGGGCAATCGCTTCTTGGATATCAAAAATCACCCAAGCAATTTCTTTGGTACTTTGTGTCTTTCCTGATACCAAATTAACCACATTTAACGCATCGGACTCAATAATAATAGGCAAAGCTTTGGTCTCAATAGCAATGTTTATTCCACATAAGATAGCTTCAGCTTCAACCTGTTCTATATCATAACCCTCCGAACTCTGTTGGATAGTCACTGCTTGCACACTTCCCTCGATGCTTTTAATAACCACCCCAATACCACCACGGGTCCCATTCAAGGGCAAGGAACCATCAACTGTGCCTCTAAAACTAGGACTAGTAGTCTGTCGTATAACATCATCGCCCCTTCCACCATTCTCACAAAACACATTTTCACCTCTCTGCCGCATTCTAGTAAAAGAGGAAATGATACTTTCTGCATATGCGATAATTTTACCTGTGCTTGGCTTAAGGTTCTGAAAAATGAAGTTATTCCTAGCACCCCAACAACTCCACATGATAGCTGTGAATAGACTCCTATTAATCTTCGCCAAAGGTTTCCAGCAAAACCGCAAAAGCTCACTAATATCCTTTCCCTGGAAATGTTTAATGGTTCGTCTCTTTCCAACACAATTTTGCACTATGACACCTAAACAAAGCATGAAGAATCGACTCCTCCTCCCTGGAACATCTAGGGCAAATGCCACGATTAGTAACCTTCTTTAAATGAAGCTTCACAGCCACTGGCAGTAGATCCTTACATGCTATCCAAACAAAGATCTTGATTTTTTCTGGTGCTTCAATACCCCAAATGTCATTCCAGAAATCTGAGCTACCATCTGAACTTGCTGCCTTATGTTCTTCACAAATCTAAACACCCAGGTGATACACACTTCTGACTGTGAATCTTCCCCTTCTGTCAAAATGCCAGCATAACTGATCATCATTGCTTCTCCTAGGCAGTTGAATCCTCCTGATTTCCTCTACATCCATCGGTAAAAAATGGTCATTTAGGATGTTCGTGTTCCAACAGTTATCTTGAGTCATTAATGCCGCCACCTTAGAGTCCCGAGGTAGCGAGGGAGCAGAAATTGGCCGAAAAGAATAGGGTCGAGGAATCCAATTGCTATTATACACAGAGGCCGTGAGACCATCTCCAATTCGCCATCTAATTCTTTTCCTCAAAATCTTTCTACCCCACAGTATACTTCTCCACACAAATGAAGGGTTAGACCCCAAAGAGGCCTCCATAAACTCATTTTTTTTGAAATACATGGCCTTCAAAACTCTAGCAACTAAATAGTTAGGTTGCTGTAGAATTCTCCAGCCCTGCTTGGCTAACATAGCTTGATTGAAGATGCTTAGGTCTCTAAAACCAATGCCCTCATCTCTTTTAGATTTACTCATTTTATTCCAATCCATCCAATGGATTTTCTTTCTTAGTTCAGTAGATCCCCACCAAAATGCATTCATTAGCCTTTGTGTCTCTTCACATAACCCCATTGGAAGTCTGAACACACTCATGGAGTAAGTTGGAATTGTTTGGGCAACGGCTTTGATTAGCACCTCTCTGCCCCCACTAGAAAAGAACTTATTTTGCCACTGTTTCAGTTTGTTCCTGATTCTCGCCTGAAGATATTTGAACAGTACTCGCTTATTTCTCCCAACCATTGCAGGCTGACCCAAGTAGCTATCATGACACGCAGACGTTCTGAGTCTAAGAATTCTTTTAATTTCTTCTCTCATAGTTGCACTGGTATTTGGACTAAATGTTAAGGCTGATTTCTCATAGTTAATCACCTGGCCCGATGCCTCCGAATAACACATGTTGATGGTGTTTTTAAGCACTATGATATTTAAGCAGGACGACATTGGGTAAAAATGTAATTCATTTCTCGATCGAGACCACTAATACCGACCCGACCATACGAGTTTAGGTCCGAGCACTTATGAGTGGTAACTCGACCACTTGAGATCGGATGATCGGGCATTATCAGATCGACAGCAGCATTCTCAGTTCAAAAGACCATCGTGACCGACCTCATGAAGACCGGGAATATGGCGGGATATGCTCCAGAAGATAAGTTATCCTACTTTCATGGGGAAAACTGATGAGTCAGTGTCCAAATAGGATAAAAGAAGTGAATGTAGTTTTAATTAGGAATCCTTATGGGAAAAGGGAATAGTTTTGACTAGGAATCCTTATGGGGAAAAGAAATTGTTTCAACTAGGAAATTCTTGTACAAATAGGAATATGATTTATTCACCATTATAAATAGAGGGTAGAGTGAGTGTAGAGAGGAGGAGAAGGAAGATCAGAGTCAATATCAGAATCATTACCATCAGACTTGTAAACACAAGAGATATCAGAGAAACATATCTCGGTAATAAAAGTATCATCCTTTTTGTGCCCGTGGACGTAGGTCGGACCAAGATCCGCTGAACCACGTTAAATCTCCTTGTCGATTGACATATTATTTGTCTTTTTCTAAGTTTGCTTTTGGTCCCCCATAACCAAACAAATTCACTATTGAGAGAGGATTGTCTCGGGAGTAATATTCCCATATTGCCCTGAGACCAAAATCAGCCGTCAACAGTTGGCGCCGTCTGTGGGGACTCAACAAAAAGCAGCTCACGTAGTAAGACGATGGCAGAAGATGGAAATCACCGATCGTCAGGGATTTCACCAGATAGTTCGGGAAATCCAGGATAAAGGTCTGTTGGCCGAGCCTAATTTGAGGAGGTTCCCGATTAAGGAGGGAAATAGTAGGGCATACTGTATCTACCATAACGTAAGGGGACATGCCACGAATGGGTACAGAAACCTGCGGGAGCAGGTGGAAGACTTGGTGAAAGAAGGCTATCTCAGTGTGTACATAGACCATTCGATTTTTGAGGTCGACCAAGGTGATAGCGGAAGTCATCCGGTCGGATGCGTGGAATGCTGAGATGCAGGGAGGATGTATTAAGAAGAGTCTTGCTTGTAGTGACCCTTGTAGAGTTGCAAGAAAGGCAACGGATCCCAAAAAGGTGAGTAAAACCTATTCTGACTTAGGTTGACATTTGATTATGCTTGTTTGTTATGACTCACACAATGGTTTTGATATTTGTTTTACGGCTCGGGTCTGCTCTTGTACCGCCGAGACCGATGTGTCTTTCCGGCTCGGGTCTGCTCTTGTACCGCCGAGACCGATGTGTCTTTCCGGCTCGGGTCTGCTCTTGTACCGCCGAGACCGATATTTCTTTCCGGCTCGGGTCTGCTCTTGTACCGCCGAGACCGATGTGTCTTTCCGGCTCGGGTCTGCTCTTGTACCGCGGAGACCGATGTCTCTTTCCGGCTCGGGTCTGCTCTTGTACCGTTGAGACCGATGTGTCTTTCCGGCTCGGGTCTGCTCTTGTACCGCCGAGACCGATGTTTCTTTCCGGCTCGGGTCTGCTCTTGTAACGCCGAGACCGATGTTTCTTTCCGACTCGGGTCTGCTCTTGTACCGCCGAGACCGATGTTTCCTTCCGGCTCAGGTCTGCTCTTGTACCGCCGAGACCGATGTTCTTTCCGGCTCGGGTCTGCTCTTGTACCGCCGAGACCGATGTTTCTTTCCGGCTCAAGTTTGCTCTTGTACCGCCGAGACCGATGTTTCCTTCCGGCTCGGGTCTGCTCTTGTACCGCCGAGACCGATGTTTCTTTCCGGCTCGGGTCTGCTCTTGTACCGCCGAGACCGATGTTTCTTTCCGGCTCGGGTCTGCTCTTGTACCGCCGAGACCGATGTTTCTTTCCGGCTCGGGTCTGCTCTTGTATCGCCGAGATCGATGTTTGTTTCAGCTCGGGGTCGGGTTACGTCCCACCGAGTCGGCTCCTTTGGACTGGGGATGTAACATCCCCCAGAGCCAAGTCTTTCTTTTAGCTCGGGGTCGGGTTACGTCCCACCGAGTCGGCTTATTTGGACTGGGGATGTAACATTCCCCCAGAGCCAAGTCTTTCTTTTAGGTCGGGGTCGGGTTACGTCCCACCGAGTCGGCTCCTTTGGACTGGGGATGTAACATTCCCCCCGAGCCAAGTCTTTCTTTTAGCTCGGGGTCGGGTTACGTCCCACCGAGTCGGCTTCTTTGGACTGAGGATGTAACATTCCCCCAAAGCCAAGTCTTTCTTTTAGCTCGGGGTCGGGTTACGTCCCACGGAGTCGGATCCTTTGGACTGGGGATGTAACATTCGCTCAGAGACAAGTCTTTCTTTTAGCTCGGGGTCGGGTTACGTCCCACCGAGTCGGCTTCTTTGGACTGGGGATGCAATATTCCCCCAGAGCCAAGTCTTTCTTTTAGCTCGGGGTCGGGTTACGTCCCACCGAGTCGGCTTCTTTGGACTGGGGATGTAACATTCCCCCAGAGCCAAGTCTTTCTTCAGCTCGGGGTCGGGTTACGTCCCACCGAGTCGGTTTCTTTGGACTATGGATGTAACATTCCCTCAGAGCCAAGTCTTTCTTCAGCTCGGGGTCGGGTTACGTCCCACCGAGTCGGCTCTATTGGTCTGGGGAGGTGACATTCCCCCATAGCCAAATGATCTTTCAGTTCGGGGTCGGGATACGTCCCACCGAGTCGACTCTATTTTTCTGGGGAGGTGACATTCCCCCAGATCCAAATGTTCTTTCAGCTCGGGGTCGGGTTACGTCCCACCGAGTCGGCTTCTTTGGACTGGGGATGTAACATTCCCCCAGAGCCAAGTCTTTCTTTTAGCTCGGGGTCGGGTTACGTCCCACCGAGTCGGTTTCTTTGAGCTGGGGATGTAACATTCCCCCAGAGCCAAGTCTTTCTTTCAGCTCGGGGTCGGGTTATGTCCCACCGAGTCAGCTTCTTTGGACTGGGGATGTAACATTCCCTCAGAGCCAAGTCTTTCTTCAGCTCGGGGTTGGATACGTCCCATCGAGAGACTTATCATCGGCATGGGATCAGAGCATCTCCCCCATGGTCGACCCTATATTGGTCCGGGGAGGGGACATTCCCCCAGAGCCAAATGCTCTTCTCAGCTCGGGGTCGGGTTACGCCCCACCGAGTCGATCGTCATCAGCATAAGGGCAAAGCATTTTCTCCACGGGTAGATATCGGGATCCTCATTGACTAAGCATATGAAGGTGGCAGGAAGGACCAGATTTGCAGCCAAGACATTTTTCTCTGCGGTTCCTGGAGTGACCACCGACGGATTCATCGGCACACCATCTTTTTTTATAGTTCCCGGCATCAACTCTCAAACTCATTGTTACCGAGAACTAAGGGATAGATGTTGATGGTGTTTTTAAGCACTATGATATTTAAGCAGCACGACATGGGGTAAAAATGTAATTCCTTTCTCGATCGAGACCACTAATACCGACCCGACCACACGAGTTTAGGTCCGAGCACTTATGAGTGTAACCCAACCACTTGAGATCGGATGATCGGGCATTATCAGATCGACAGCAGCATTCTCAGTTCAAAAGACCATCATGACCGACCTCATGAGGACCGGGAATATGGCGGGATATGCTCCAGAAGATAAGTTATCCTACTTTCATGGGGAAAACTGATGAGTCAGTGTCCAAATAGGATAAAAGAAGTGAAGGTAGTTTTAATTAGGAATCCTTATGGGAAAAGGGAATAGTTTTGACTAGGAATCCTTATGGGGAAAAGAAATTGTTTCAACTAGGAAATTCTTGTACAAATAGGAATATGATTTATTCACCATTATAAATAGGAGGGTAGAGTGAGTGTAGAGAGGAGGAGAAGGAAGATCAGAGTCAAGATCAGAATCATTACCATCAGACTTGTAAACACAAGAGATATCAGAGAAACATATCTCGGTAATAAAAGTATCATCCTTTTTGTGCCCGTGGACGTAGGTCGGACCAAGATCCGCCGAACCACGTTAAATCTCCTTGTCGATTGACATATTATTTGTCTTTTTCTAAGTTTGCTTTTGGTCCCCCATAACCAAACAAATTCACTATTGAGAGAGGATTGTCTCGGGAGTAATATTCCCATATTGCCCTGAGACCAAAATCAGCCGTCAACAACACACTAATAAATTCATGAGGTATTCGCATTTCGTAGTCTTCGCCTCTACAAACAACAGACTATCATCAGCAAAAAACAGGTGATTGATGGACATTTTCCCGAACTTAACTCCTGTAATCTTCTTCTCTCTTTCGGCAAGATGGAGTAGTGCAGATAAAGCTTCAGCACAAAGAATGAAAAGGTAAGGAGAGAGTGGACACCCTTGCCTGAGACCCCTTTCGGGGATTATCGATCCCTTGATCTCCTTGTTAATGAGAAATGAGTATCTGGGAGTACTGATGCAATTGCGAACAAGGATTCGCCACTGTTCTGGAAAACCCATCTTGTCTAAAACACGGTCAACGAAATTCCATTTCACCCTGTCGTAAGCCTTACTGATATCCAGTTTGATTGCTACTTCCCCCTAAACACCCAGATTTTCTGTTCTTCAGTCTATGGAGCCCTTCAAAACCTACTATAACATTGTCTGAAATCAGCCTATGCGGCACAAAAGCACTCTGGTTCTCCGAGATTAGATTACTAAGGACAGGTTTCAATTTGTTTGCTACTGCTTTCGCAATGATCCTGTAAATAACATTTGAGAGGCTAATGGGTCTATATTGTGTGATGTGCTGAGGGTTTTTCACTTTTGGGATAAGGACAATGAGAGTGTGGTTTAGGGGTTCCAAAATGGCGTTGTCGTTTAGGACATGCAGACAGATTCTAATGATTTTGGGCCCAACTGATGACCAATGCTTCTGGTAGAACGCTACTGGGAATCCATCCGGTCCTGGAGCTTTGGTTGGAAACATACCTCTGAGAGCCTCTTCAACATCTCTAGACGAAAAAGACGAGTTCAAAGATTCTAGTTGATCTGCAGAAATCTTCCTGCAAATACCTTTAAGAGCTCTGCCATTTGATAATCAAAAGGATTAGAAGATTTAAAAAGCTTTGAGAAGTAACCACTAATCACCTTCTCTATATGATCTTCCTCTTTCACCCAATTCCCTCCTTCATCAAAAATCCCATGAATCTCATTCAATTTCCTTCTCTCTGAAGCTCTAGCATGGAAAAATTTTGTATTCCTATCTCCAGCCTTTAGCTAATCAGCCCTAGCCCTTTGGCTCCAGTAAGTTTCTTGTTCCTACAAAAATTGATCACATTCTCTTCCAGTTCCAGTATCAATCTTCCATCCCTGTAATGATCACCATCTTCTCTTAATTCATCCAATCTTTGGCTCAATTCCCTCATTCGAATATGCTTTCTGCTAAATTCATGACTGCTCCATCTTTTCAGTTGTGCTTGAGTCTGCGCAGTGTGTTTGAGAAAAAGATCAATGATCCTAGTTCCACATCTCGGTTCTACCTGCTCATCTCCCCAACATTCCTTGACAATTTCTTTACACTCTCCATAATTACTCCAGATATCTTCATAGAAGAAGCGTTTCTTTTTATTACATTGATTGCGCACTACAGTCTGCCAAGATTTCTCAGCTACTTCTAAAAAAATTGGACAATGGTCTGATGCCCATGTATTTAAATGTCTTGCTATAAGCGAGAAATTTAACTCTTTCCATCTCCCATTAGCAAGAAATCTATCCAATTTCTCTTCTATGAGGGCCTCTCCAAACCGCCAATTAGACCATGTATAAGGATAACCAATACCTCTTACATCCTCCAGGCCACACTCCTCTGCTGCTTGACAAAAATCTTCCATACTCTTTGATTCTCTCTCTCTCCCGCCTTTTTTCTCCATTTTATCCATTATCTCATTGAAGTCTCCTCCACATATCCATGGTAGATTGAACTGCTCGTTTAGCCTCTTCAGTAGGATCCATGTATTTTGTTTTAACATAGTTTCTGGATGCCCATAAATACCAGTGAACCTCCACTTCAATCCTGCCTCATTCGAGATAATCGCATCTATATAGTGTTGGCCGTATGAAATTACTCTTAGATCCACCTCATTCCTCCATAATAAAGCAATACCTCCGTTCTTCCCCCGACCTGCAACCATAACACCATTCTCAAAAGCTACTTTACGCTTTATCCCTTCCATTCTGTGACTTGGCAGTTTTGTCTCACAAACAAACACTAAACTAGGTCTATTTACACGGAGAATTTCTTTAAATGCAAAGAATGCTCGGTCATTCCCCAGACCCCGTGCATTCCAGCACAACACATTCATAGCATCCGGCGGGGCTGCTGGACAACCTCCGCCGATATCAGAATGGTTTCAATCCCAAACTCATTTTCCTTACCCATCACCCCCTCATTCAACTTTTGATTCAGATCTACAGCTGTAAGAGCCATACGCACCTCCTGATCTCTTTTGGTTGTTAAATCCATCTTCGATCTTTTGATACCCAAACTCAAATCTGCCTCTTTATCCCCTTCTAGGGCTCTTTTAGCTTTCAGCTTGTAAGGCACCGGTGAAACTGATACACTTGGGGAACTTCTCGCTCTAGGTTTCCATTTTTTCCTCATCTTATTTTGTCATGTGGGCCTACCAGCCTGAGGCCCAACATTTTCCTTACCCTTCTTTACCTGCAGCCCACTGTCCACTAGCAGCTTCTGGCCCACATTTACCTCACCCTATACACTATTCTCCATTCTAGGGTTTTTAGTCTTAGGGTCAGCCAGTAGGGTTCTCTCCTTGATTTCCTTTGATTTACACTGCCCCACGCCTCCTGCCATTTCCACCTCATCTTTTGCTTGTGCAGTCACATTAATGTTCATTGGGCTTCTCTCAAACCTAGGATTAGGTAGAGCTATTAGGCTTTCCTGGCAAAACAGAGCATGATCCGTCTTCTGGTTTACCTTCGTCTGGCAAGGCGGGAAAGCAATTTGGTTTGAAAGTTTTCCATCAGTAGCAATCTCTACCACATGGTCGTCATTCTCTGCTGAACTGTGTACCCCTCCCATTAGATTCTGTTCATTCTCTACCTCTGTTGCAATCGGTTCATTACCGTTTCCCTCCTTATGAGAGGAAAAAACTGGTTTACTATGGCTCTCACTCTTAAATCTGTTGCTTTTAGTCCAATCCCCAGGTCCACCTACTCTCATCCAGTGACCAAATCTGAGTTTTGGTATATGAGATTGGCTTTCCAGCTCACCCTCATAGGCCTTCTCACATTCCCTAAAACCATGTCCCAAAATTCCACAGAAGAAACAAAATTCTGGTAGCTTCTCATATTGTACCGGAATAATCACCGGTTGATTCTCAACCTCATGAGTTAATTTAATGAATCTCACTAAAGGTTGTTCCACCTTAATCTGAACTCTTATTCTTATAAACCTCCCTCCTGTTTTTTCTTTCTGGCCCAGATCAATTTCTTTGACTGCCCCTATTTGACTACCCAAGAACTTAGCCGCCTTCTCATTCAAGCACACCACCGGAACATTATGGAGTTGAATCCAAAATTGGGCTTCTTCAAACCGCTGTTGTGAGACCTCACCCATCCCCTTAAGCGGTGATAACACTAGCAGAGAATTCTCAAAATGCCAAGGACCAGCAACCATAACTCTTCTACGATCTAAAGCACTACTAAATCAGAATAGAAAGATGTTCTGCCCCAAAGCCTCAATCTTAACTTCCTTTGTATTCCTCCAAGCCAGTTGAATGGTTGCCTTGAAAGCCTCTCTATTCATAAGTTTAGTAGATAAAATTTTTCCTATTAAACACATATCTAACAGATTTTTCCCCTCGCTCTGTAGCTCGTCTGGAAACTTAATGTCCCCTCCCTCTTCTAAGGATAGTTCTTTACACAACTTGATAAGCTCTTCCGAATCCATACCGAAAAAACAAGAAGAGAAACAAAAACTAAAAAAAATAGAAGATTCCGGAAAAGAAGATAGAAAGAAAAATTTCCTTTAGAAAACATAAAGGAAGACGAAACAACCACTAAAGGGTGTAAGAAAAGTGAGCAGACTCCACTCAAGAGAGAATCTTCCACAGAGGAAACTAAAATTATTTGATTATGAGATAATCAAATTGTGATTATGAGATAATCAAGTTATTAATAATTATGAGATAATTATTACATCATAATTAAGGTAATTATATCATTATTATGATAATGATTTTTAAATTGACTTGGAGACAATACCATATGGCTTCCCATACTCTCCAACAATTTATGTCTATTAGATATGACCTAATTACCTAATTGATTTGTCATTAGTGGTTCACTTCTTATACTTTGGTATGGTATCCACTTTAGTGTGTTTGCCATTATAAGAAAAGCATTATTGACTGAATGACAAAGGTGGTTGACTTGTTGAAAGAATAAAAATCCTGAATTTTTTCCACTCAATAGTTGAGAGAGATTGAAGGTTATCAAGCATTTACACAAGAGTTGTGAGAGAGTTAGAGAAAAAAAAATCCAGAATTTTATTTTCATCAAGTGTTGTGGGAAAATAAAATTTGCTCAAGTGTTTAGTGAGAGTTTTCATAAGCCAAAATAATTTGTGACAACTTAATTCTCTAAGGAGTTTAGAGATTAATCCTTGTGAGTGAAGCTCACAATTTTATATGTTGGTTTTGAGTCATAGTTCGGAAGATCGGGTGATTGATCCAAGCATCGGATCTCAAAGGAAACATTTACCAAATGTTGGTAATTTTTCAGTTTCAGATCATTTACATACAAGTGGACTGTTCGGGAGCTTTTCCGAAAGTGGATCATCTTCGCAAGAAGGAGGAATCTGGTCACCAAGAGTTGGAGGATTTAGTCTTAGCGAAAGAAAAGGTAAGAAATTTTTCAAGGTCGGTCCAGGTGCCATAGCCGTTTTCGCTGCATATTGGAAAGATGTTTCCTACAATTGGTATCAAAGAATTAAGGTTGAAAAGTGTTCTTAACCCTTCTCTTTTTTGAAGTTTTCATTTTAATGGTTTATATGAGATATAAATCATTAATATGCATGTTGTGATGAGTATGCACAATTTTAGATTCATGAGATGAATTGTTTAATGTTAATGAGATGAATGTTTATTTTGATTCATGTGATGAATATATTACGTTGATCGTTAATTTTTACCGACTCTTATTTTTAGTATTGGGAATGTAAGGCCATATTCTTTCAAGTGTTGTAAGTTTATTTCCATTATAATAAGTTCAAGTTATAAACCTATTTGTAACTTGAAGACCCGATGCTGCGAAGGATTCTAGACGTGATGATTCCGCAAAGAACTCAACATCATACCATGGAGCAAGTTTTGAAGACCGAGGGATGCCTTAGATTATTATTTATACTAATTAGATTAGTATAGAAAAATAAGAGTCTAGTTAATGCAATTTGTGATGTGTATTTTTTTTCATTCTAAACCTGGAAAACAGGCTGCGTTGTGACGCGCAACATCACACGGTGCGACGCCCAAATATTTTAGCTACTGTATGGAAATAACACTACGTCACGTTGTGACACTATACAGGTTGCGTTACGATGCGCAGACAGAACACTTCAGTGTCGCGACTCTAAACAAGCTGAGTCACGACGCTGAGGAGAGTTGACATTCTGCCTCGATTTTACTATTGAGAGCGTCACACGCCCAGTCTGGGAATATGAATGTGTTTTAAATAGTTTAATAACATGGCATATAGCCTAGGGTGCCTACTCTTGCATTCTCATATGCCATAACATGTTTATATGCATAATATTATAATTCATAAAAATGTGATTTTATGTAAATTAATAGTTAAATTAGAATATGATATGCATGCAAACGAATTAATGAGATTAATTGGTTTTATGGTTTAAAAATTGAGAATTCAAAGTCTAAGACTTATGAACCTTATGAGTGCATTATTTTTCCTTATTATATCGGATGGAAATCCGGACATAAATTCCATAGCCGGTTCTGAATGGACTGTAGTATGGTATGCACTCGGGATACAATTCCACATACTATTGGAATTTATAACATGCTTAAATCAATTAAATAGTTTAATTACATTTGGTCCATTCGTTGAATTCTAAAATTTTAAAACCTTTTAGTGAACTAATATTTTAAGGGTTAAAATAAATTAGGACACTAAAATAAACTTGATTAAATAGTCTAATTAAGTTAAAATGATTAGTAGAGACTAATCGGTATTAGTGAATAAAATTTTAAATAGTTAAAATTGGTTAGATCACTAATAGTCCACTAGTATTAATTAGGTTATGTTTTAGCCGTGCATAATCTAAATTAATTGGATACTAGTGTAATAGAAACCTTAAACTCAAAATAGTGAGTGGGAGAGAGATATACATCAATATATCCCATGATCTTCATTTTCGTCCCCCTACGGATGATGTCTATTTTGGGTCAATATCAGGTTTGGATTCCGAGAGGATAGAGACTCTAGATGTATCTGGTGATTTGACCTACCCTACGACGATACTTCACTAGTTAAGTCTAAGGGTTCCGAAACAACGAGTTACACTCACAAAGGAATGATTAAATGTTAATCATTATATTGATTAAATAGTTAATCAATATTCCTTGATCAAATAAAATGATAGTTGATTAATATAGGAATAAAGAGTTATGTCCATATATAATAATCAATTGAGATTGTCTCAATTTATCATGCAAATACTTAACCTATCCTACGGCAACACTTATTTGTGGGATGATAGATCTCTGTGGCATAGTAATAAATCAATTGAGATTGTCTCAATTTATCATGCAAATACTTGACCTACCCTACGACAACACTTATTTGTGAGATGATAGATCTCCGCGGCATAGTAATTCTTTTAGGTTTCTGATAAGTGTGGTTTATACCCAATTATTCTTGCATTCTTAGCTTATAATTTTGTTAGATTCTGTATCATTTAATATATTTTATAGTTCTATTATATTTTATTTGTAGGAAGCATTAATATATGGATCTTGGGGAATTTATATGTGTTTTGGGATCATACGGACGCACAAGAAACACACGAGAAGAACGAAAAATGCAAGAACGGCAATCCAGAAAAATTGCATGGCGCCTCAGCGCCCAACGTATGGCGCCACGGCGCCCCTTCAGGGTTCCATACATAAATCCAGAGAGATTGGTGCTGTTGCGCCAAATTTCTGGTGCCCCGACGTCCCGCAGCGACTAGAAACACTAATTTTAGGGTTCTTACATGCACAATGACCCCAATGCTCTATTATAAATATATAAGTTCATCCTAGACTCAAGAGAGGAGGCTAATACACAGCATAAAATACAAAACACTTAATTTTAGAGAGATCCAAGAAGAAAGATTGAAGAACGACAAGAGGAGACGGAGACGGTGACGTCCGAAGATGAAGGGATTCAATTCGGGTTTAATCTTCTAGTTTTTATCTTTAACTCTCATGATGTTTATTAGATTCATGACCATGTTTTCCTTATTTTTATCTTTAGTCATGAACTAAATTTATAATTCTAGAGGATGATGTAGCCAATGTTCGAACCTATGTATTGATTGCCAAGTTGAGTTTATTGAAATTATAATTCAGTTTATTTATATTTTATTGCGTTTAATGCTTTTTGATTGTTGGCCACAATTGAAGATGGTGAATGTTTAGAATCTATCGCTCGGGAGATAGAGATTTTGAATAGGATCTAGAGAATATAACTTATGAGTTTTATAGAGTTCGGGAGAATCTATAGTTTCATTGAAGTCGTTAATATAGAATCACTGAACATAATGATTTGTTAATTACTAGATTTTTATAGAGATATCGAAGTCTGTAATTGATAATACTTTCACTATTACTCGGGAGAATGAGTTGAATATTGTAGGATTCTTGACTTATAAACAATGCAACGAAATAATAGCTGATTGGCATAACAAATACATAGGGGATAACTAGGTGAAATCAGACTCTAGAATCTCTCTCATCTTGGATTATCTTGATTTAACATTTTGATATCTTGTTTCTTAGTTTACATTTTGTATATTAGTTTCATCTTATTTAATTATTGTCTAAATAAAGTTAGGAATATTAATTATAGTACTTAGTGTAAGTTGAATACAGTCCTCGTGGGTTCGACACTCTTTCACTGATTTATACTAAAACTTGACACCGTACACTTGCGGTACGATATAAAATATCACAACAATTTCTAATTCATTATACATGGATCATGCATCATGTTTAATTTTATGCCTAAATTTTTGATAATTTTAGTATACGATGAATGGATATTGAATGCACGTTTATTTATGTCAGGCATGGAATCTTCAATAATTGCAATTCTCAAACAAGATAAATTAACCGGGGAAAATTATGTAAAATAAAAATGTGACATGAACGCTATATTAATCTGTGAAGACCTTAAATTTGTCCTGACAGAGGAATATCCTCATAAGCCAGCCCTAAATGCTGGCAAAGCTGTACGTGATGCCTATAATAATTTGATGAAAGCCAAAGAGAAAGCCCACAGCTATTTGATAGCAGGGATGTATGAGGTTCCTACTGCAAAGCATGAGTCTATGGCGACAACATCTTTAATAATGCTGTCATTACAAGACATATTTGGGCAGCCTTCGGAGCGGCAACAACATAAGGCTATCGTCTCATTATTAACCACAATGATGAAGGAAGAATCATCAGTCTGAGAGCATGTCTTAAGGATGATGTCTCATCTCAACATGGCCGAAACCCATGGTGCTCATATTAATGAGCAAAGCCAGGTGGCAATGATATGGAAACCCTTCTGAGGAGTTTCCTGCAGATTAAAAGTAACTATTCCATGAACAAGTTGTCTTTTAAGTTGACACAACTGCTAAAAGAGCTCACCAATTACAAGTTCATGTTTGGACCTCGTAAACCTAATGTAGAGGGAAATATTACTGAATCTTCTAGATCTACAAAGATCAAGAAAAAAAACATTGGGAAGGCAAAGGCTAAGGCAAAACAAATGAAACATAAGAACAAGAAAGACTCCAAGGATTCCAAACCCAAAGGTCAATGTTACCATTGCAAAATGGATACGCATTGGAAGAGGAATTATCCTAAGTAACTTAATGAGCTTCAAGAGAAAAAGAATACAGGTAAATATGATTTACTTGTTATCGAATCGCTATTAGTGGAAGATGATAAATCCGTATGAATTGTTGATTTTGGGTATGGATTGTTGATTTTGGAGCCACTAACCATATTTATTCTTCTTTGCAGCTACTTAACTCATGGCATGACCTTACTAAAGATGACTTTGTCATGAGAGTCGGGATATGGGATGTCGTTTCAGCTAAAACAGTGGGATTTTCTAATTTAAGCTTTTTAAATAACAGTTATTTAAAATTAAACAATATGTTGTTTATTCCTGGTTTTCGTACTGAGGTTGAGAACCAATTAGGTAAAAGCATCAAAATTCTACGATCGGATCGTAGAGGAGAATACATTGATGGATATTTCAAGGATTTCTTAGTTAAACATGAAATAGTTTCTCAGCTCACAGCACCTGGAACACCATAGCAAAATGGTATTGCATAAAGGAGAAATCGGACCCTCCTAGACATGATGAGATCAATATTTAGTTACAGCAAACTACCTAGTTCATTATGGGGGTATGCATTGCAAACAACAATGTATATCATGAATGGTCGTAAAACTAGTTTGCGATATTTCTGTATATGGGGCTGTCCAGCACATGTGCTTAAGAACAATACTACAAAGCTGGAGCCACATTCACAGGTGTGCCTATTTGTAGGCTATCCTAAGGAAACTAGGAAATGGTGAGGCACAAGTTGTTGCTTCCAGATGGGTTAATAACACAAGGTCAGAAGCAAAACAATTACAAGCTGCAAAGGTCCATTTATGGACTTAAGCAAGCATCTCGATCTTGGAACATAATATATGATACTACGATCAAGTCTTATAATTTTGAGTAGAACATCAATGAGTCATGTGTCTACAAACGCATCATTGATGGAAATGTGATTTTTCTCATGTTGTACGTCGATGATATTTTACTCATTGGGAATGATGTAAATATATTATCAGACGTGAAAATCTGGCTAGCTAACCAATTCCAAATGAAAGATTTGGGAGAGACAAGTTATGTACTTGGGATCTAGATCATTCGGGATCGCAAGAGATGACTGTTAGCAATGTCTCAGGCATCTTATATCGAAAATATTATTGTGCAATTTGGAATGCATAATTCCAAGAAAGGTAATTTGTCTTTCAGACATGAAATTCATTTATCGAAGGAACATTCTCATAAGACACCTCAAAGAGTTGAGGAAATGAGACATATCTCATATGCCTCAGCAGTTGGTAGTCTCATGTATGTTATGTTATGCACGGGACCGAATATCTATTTTGTAGTGGGAGTTGTCAATATGTTTTAGTCAAACCCAGGATTAGATCATTGGGTAGCGGTAAAACATATTCTCAAGTATTTTAAGAGAACGAGAAATTATATGCTTGTATATTCATGTGAGGATACGATCCTTAGGGGATATACTAACTCTGATTTTCATACGTATGTAGATTCTCTGAAATCAACATCTGAATCAGTGTTCACCCTAGGTGATGGGGCAATTGTGTGGAGAAGCATAAAGCAATCTTGTATTGATGACTCCACCATGGAGGCTAAATATGCAGCAGCTTGTGAAGTACCTAAGGAAGTAGTCTGGCTCCGTAAGTTCTTGGGAGATCTGGAAATTATTCCATTTATGGATAAATCACTCACACTTTATTGCGATAATAGTGGTGCAGTAGCGAATTCCAAGGAACCAAGAAGCCATAAGAGAGGAAAACATATAGAGAGAAAATATCATCTCATCAGGGAGATAGTGTAGAGAAGAGACGTTTATGTCACACAGATTGGATTCAATAGAACCTGGTTGATCCGTTTACAAAGACCTTATCGCTAAAGTTTTTTAATGTCACCTAAAGGGTTTAGGATCACATGACATGTCCCATTTTCTCTAATTCAAATGGGAGATTATTGGGATTTATGCCCTAAAGCTTCATGTAATGTAAACGAAATTGTTTGTTTAAACAATAGAAGCATTAATCATTTATCAAATTGTTTGATTTAAATCACATATTATAAATTATCTTGTTTACCTCTGATTTCTCATGTGCCTTCAGAAATTAATGTATGAGTGTCATACACAGGAGGATTTAAGTCTGAAGTTAGTAATCTAAAATAATTCATAGAGAGCAAGCAAATATGGTACTTTGTTTGTGGTTTATCTATAGATGCAGTCCATTTTATACTTGTATAGTGATCTTGATCCGAGATCGTTCATATGGTGACATGAGAATGAAGACACTTTATATGATGTGATCATATAGCACTGGACCCATATATAAATGAATATCTTATAATATTCGTTAAACATATAAATTCATTTTATCTACTAGATGGTCATATATAGATTGATCTTAATCCTGAGTGTACTATGAACTCATGCATGGCAGGCTATGTCCTTTGATTTACTAAGATGAGGTTGGTGTAGCAGTCACAACCAATAACTACGTATTTTAATGATATGGTTTGGTGTGTGGCTGAGAACGTTTTACATAGACATGGAGTTCACTCCTTCTTACGAGAAGTAGAAGAGTATCTTTCTTAAGGGTTGATTTGGTATTTGAACGATTAGAACGCTCGTCTTTCTATTGAGAATAGAAAGATATATATTCATTATAGTTGTGAATAGATTATTCATTAGAGAATCAATTGTACTTAAGGTAAAATAATTAGAGGGGTATAACAGATTTATGACTCAGCTCTAATTAAAAGATACTCGTTAAGGGTTAGTCCGTATGTAGAGACTATATCGATGGACATCGAAGTTGTTCGGCTTATTATTTTTCATCTACGGTAACAAGAGTGCAACTTCGAGTTTTTAGTGGAATAACGCGAAGTTAATAATTCGGAATATTTAGTTAATGAGATTAATTAATATTTTGAGATTATTGGAGCTCGAAACCGTAGGTACATTTGGTCATCGTGCTAGTTCGATTAACTGTAGCAAACTTAATATAATTAGATTGTCTAATTATATACTCACATAATATTTATATATTGTTAATAAGATTAATAATATAATTGTCACAAATGAAAACTATATTAAATGTGTTTAATATAATGTTTTCTAGAATTATTTGATTATGAGATAATCAAAATTGTGATTATGATGAGATAATCAAGTTAGTAATAATTATGAGATAAATATTATATTATAATTAAGGTAATTACATCATTATTATGATAATGATTTTTAAAATGTCTTGGAGACAAGACATATGGCTTGCCATACTCTCTAACAATTTATGTCTATTAGGTATGACCTAATTACCTAATTGTTTTGTCATTAGTGGTTCACTTCTTATGCTTTGGTATGGTCTCCACTTTAGTATGTTTTCCATTTTAAGAAAAATATTAGTGATTTAATGACAATGGTGGTTGGCTTGTTGAAAGAATAGAAATCATGATTTTTTCCCACTCAATAGTTGAGAGAGATTGAAGGTTATCAAGCATTTACACAAAAGTTGTGAGATGGTGATTGATTACCATTCTTGCAAGAGTTATGAGTTAGAAAAAAAATCCAGAATTTTATTTTCATCAAGTATTGAGAGAAAATAAAATTTGCTCAAGTGTTGAGATAGAGTTTTCATAAGCCAAAAAATATTTGTGACAACTTAATTCTATAAGGAGTTCAGAGATTAATCTTTGTGAGTGAAGCTCACACTTCGGTTTGTTGGTTTTGAGTCATAGTTCGGAAGATCGGGTGGTTGATCCAAGCATCAGATCTCAAATGAAACATTTATCAAGTGTTGGTAATTTTTCAGTTTCAGTTCATTTACACCCAGATGGACTGTTCGGGAGCTTTTTCGGAAGTGGATCATCTTCACAACAAGGAGGAATCTGGTCACCAAGAGTTGGAGGATTCAGTATCAGCGAAAGGAGAAGGCAATACATTTTTCAAGGTCGGTCCGGGTGCCATAGCCGTCAACAATGGCTCATCCACCACACGCTCATCTAGCATAAACCATTCTAGCATTCACTCTTTCACCAGAAATGATAGCCTCATTAGGCTTGGTTATGGCTCTATCATTATATCCTCCACTTTCAGCTCGATGGGGCTCAATAGTTCATAGGCTTTCGGGTTTGCCCACTTTTCTCTGAGTAATTCCATTGCTTATACGATTCTGGATTTGAAAATTTTGAGGGTTGTGCTTTTGGGAATTTTTAGTCTAAGACTTAGAGGAATTGAAATTGCAGGTGTTTAATGGAGAAGAAAGATCCGAGGAGTGGTATTGCGGCCATTGGCATGTTATTCTTGTCATTTGCTCTTTGAAAATATATGGGAGGATTTGATAGAATTAAAGTGTTGTAGGATTTTTAATTGATAATAAAGTAGTCGTTTGACCTTACTTTCTTTTATATAATGCTATATGGTTCCTTGCATTTTTTCTTTTAGAATTTTTTACATAATTTTAGAGGAAACATGAAAATTTTGAAGGGAATCTATTCATTTTTTTCCTCTCCATAAAATAAAGAAACGTCATGAATTTTGTATCTCATTGGATATGAATTCTCTTTAATGCATCTACAAAAGAATACCCTTGTTAAGCGCTCAGGATCCCATGCTCATTTTTCATAAATGACAGAATGAATGTCTGGATTGGTAGCTCTAAAGAATTACTAAGAAACCACAAGAACCGTGAGTCTGCCATTACCAAAAGATTATAGGAAATACTATAAAATTTAGAGGACATCATAGAAATTTTTCTTCTTTCATGATAGCATTTTTCTATATAAATAAATCATAGGTTGGCTCGTTTCTTCATTAATATGTAAAGTTGTTAGTTGGCCTAACTTTACATAAAGTTAAGAAATGAAGAAATGTGAGACATAGCCATGTAAATGGCTACTGTACTCAATATACAATTAAAAAAAAAGGTTGATAATTTTTAGAAGAATTTACCACGAATTTAAGCACCGCCTCATTCCACAGTGTGGTTTCCTATTCTTTTACACCTCCATAAATGAAGGCTTTTTTCTTACAATTCCTGCCAACTCCTCATTTCTTGCAATTTTCCTATCACTTACTTTTTAGAAGTTTATCAGTAGAGTCAGGCTTTTTTCCAATAGAGTCAAGTTTGTCATGACACAACCAAAAGGAACGATAATTCCTCCTACCATAAAGCTACTTAATGTAAGTTTATTCTCCAATATTTCATCTGAGCTCCCTACTTATTCATGATCCTTAGTAGATTTCTTTTAAAACTTTGATTTTACTTTCACATGATCCTGCGCTACAAACTCATTCCTCATTAAGGCAGCCTTTTGATGTAGAAGCCTTCTTTTATGGTTCATGAGAGTATGAAACTTCTTATACTCTACTATGTGTCATTTGTTGCTTGGTCTGACCATTGAATGAGGCATAAATCTTGGTTGTCTCCTCCGAAAAGAAATGGAAGAATGTGGTTGAGGACATGGAGAAATTTGAACTCTGATTGTCTGTTTCAGTTTTCTTTGTGCATCATTTTCCTATACCAAATATTTTAGGAACCCAAACTTTACGAATTACCCTTCCTAAATGGATTTCTATAATCTTCCCTCTTTGTCTCCTCTTGGCATTCGGTAAGATTATGCAAGTTAAATGTTGCAATATTGATTATATGATTACATGAGCGGTGATACTTACAGTGCATTTATGAAGGATTTCCTCTGTTGAAAATTAGAGGAATGCCTCATGAGCCCACTCCTGCATGCATTCCATCTTCATAAATTACAAGATGCATGGTTGGATTGGTGGCTCCAAAGAATTGTTGAGGAGCCATCAGAGATATAGGCCTGTCATTGCCAAAATGGAGACCATTAATAGCAGGAATCTTGGTAATTCCTCTTATTTTCTCCTTCATGTAAGGAGCCTTATATATTTCTTTCATTGGAGGATAAGGGTGTAGATAAGGATGGGGTAATCCATATGCCTCATGAGAGCTTCCGGATGAATGCCCTTTGAGTTCTTCCTACTCGACCGGCTTAGATGTTACTTTCCGGCCTTTATTCCTCTCACTCTGAGGATTGGATTGAGTTTGATAGGAAATGAGTTGCTCAATCCTCTCCAAGGCCTGCAAGATTTTTCCTTGGCCGACTTACATCCCCTTTACTGTTATATCTTCAAAATTAACTAAATCGGTACTTAAATTGGTAGATGAAAATGCATCGCCTAAGACTCCAACAACAAGTCATGCATGAGTTTGAGTCTCTTGGTTGTGAATTTTTGGAGGAATAAGAATTTCTCTCACTTTTTTCCATCAAATATGAAACGATTCATTTTTGCCCTACTGTTGTAGGCGCAAACTCCACATCAGATGTGACAAACTGTCTTTTCTAAAATTATTTCTTTTCTTTGGCGGCAATCCTACTTATGGGTCCCCCAGTGTGCAAAATTTTTAATGTTGGCTTCAAAAAAATTAACTCCGGGCCTCGCAGAGGAGCAGGTCCCTTAACAGTTGAATTGATGATAATGACTGACTTCTATCTAAAAAAATGATTGCTAACGTCCTCTAAGCCGAAAAGGATAACAATTAGACTAAAGTTACTCGGATAAAGATCAACTATACAATTGGAATGTAAAAGAATTCTTAAGTAGTCAATTTTAATTACAAAAGGAAATTTTAATTACTAAAAGGCTATAACACTGAAATAAGGAATTAGAATGCTAAAAGAGGTAAACTATACTAACTTTTTGTTGGAATTAATTGTTGTTAATTATTTGGTGTTGTTAAATAACAACAATTAGTAATAATTTCATTTGGAAATTATTAAGTTAATTATTTGGTGTTGTTAAATAACAACAATTAAATAATTTCATGTTGGAAATTATTAAGTTAATTATGTGGTGTTGTTAAATAACAACAATTAGTAATGATTTCATTACTAAGTAAACAACAAGAATTGTTAATCAAATAATTAAGTAACAACAAGAGTTGTTAAGTGACAACAATTAGTAAAATGTTAAATGGGGAACATATGGTACACCCATGATGGTAACATTTTTGGAAGGGTTAGAAAAGTCATTATGCATCCTAATAATGTGATTAATAGTAATCAATGCATGTGATTACATAGTGACTTGATTTCCCTCCTATAAATAAGACCATTTGCTTATTGAGTTAAGCAATCAATTAAGTTTGATTAAGAGGTCTCTACAAGCATAAAAGGTATGCAATTGTGTTGTGGTTAGTATAGATTTATTTCAATTAGCATGTAAATAAATCTAGGACTAGTAATACATGTATGGTTAGATCCTAAGAGGACAAACATGTAAATATATTAGGGATTATGTTTCCTAACATTGGTATCAGTAGCTTAAATGCATGTATTCTAGTTGGATTACACAAAAATTGCATGAACATGCATGAAAAATGTTGAAAATGCTTCTGGTTTTTGTTTTTAAAAAATGATTTTCTTCCAACTTTGGGCCGTAATAACTCTCTGTAGAAAATTGATAATCGCATGTTCAAATATGTTTTGAAAACTAGGTCATGAGATCTTCAATTTGGTATATCATTTGCTTAATTTGGATTAAAATTGAGAAAGATATGGACCCTAGAAGTTGGCTAGTTGAATCTGTTTTTACCCAGAAAAACACTCCCAGAAGAGTCGTACTACATGTCATCCGTTATTTAAGAAGAGGACGACAAGTCGTCCGGATACTGTACGACAACCGTACGTGTGCCTCGTTTCCAGACGACATGTCTCCGCTTATTTACGACAAGTCGTACGCATAACACCGAAAGGACGACATGTCATCCGAAACATGATCAACGACAAGTCGGCTAGGAGTAAAAGATCCAAACGACATGTCATACGGCCACCGAACAAGCGGACGACATGTCGTCTGCGCGTGTGACTTGCCGAGGCTGGTCGGCGCGTGAGGCGCGTGAGGGCGAGTGGGAGCCCGTGGCCGGCGTGGCGCGTGGAGGCGCGTGAGACACTCCTGTGCGCGTGAATGGCGCGTGGACTACTGTGGCCCGTGTTGGTCATGTCTGTATCGGTTTGCTTCGGTAATTCCGATCCGTCATGATTAAATGTCTAATCCTTTTTTGCATATTGTATTAATCGACCATGATAAATTTGTTTTATCATATAAACTTTGTGTTTATGATAATATCTTTGTGATGTTTATTTTAGTCAATGTAACTTTGTGTTTCATTATATTGATTTTTTCTTGTATTTGTTGCAGAAAAATCATGGCGATTATTCGAAGAATTGCAAAAGTGATTACGACATCCCCAGACCGTGAGATGATATTAGACATGTTGATGGAAATTGATAAATATCGAATGAGTGAAAGCGATGATATGATTTCGCATATCATCACTTTCAATAACATGTTACAGGAGTCTATCTGGGCAGGTAATTGGATAGGACAGCCGAATAGATTCAGATTACTGAGAAACACTCTCCCCAAGATATGGCAAAAACAATTACTCGTATTTGGATATTAGTAAAACGTGAGGAAAAACATGTTCCTTATAATAAAGCCATTGAGAGGTTAGCGGTTCAGTATATACGACATAAGGCAAATAATACTATTTTTCCTTCGATGTCCCTGAAACGTTGTAAGGATCCTAAATTTGCTATAGGTTTTCCATGGCTGTCCAAGATCAATTACGAGTTACCCAAAGAGTTTGAGGATTCGTATCCAAAAACATATATGAGTTGGGACTCTACAACTGGGAAAATTATTATTGTAAAATATTGATTTCTTTCATGTTATTTCTGTGTGTAATGATGTGTTATTTTACGGCATGTAATATTGTATTTATATATATGAATGTTTCATGTTGAATTTAATTTATGTAATTAAATCAATGATTGTCATGTACAATGGTCGCATGATTAAGATGTTCTAAGAATTTATGTAATTTTTTAGAAAATGATTTTACATGATTGATTATGTTGATAATATTTTTACATTGGGTAATTGGATGATGATTGGACACATAGTGGCCTTTTGACTCCAACCCCATTGAAGAATTTTATTAAACATAATTCGTTTCATGATAAAATAAATAAAAGTATTAACAATTGTGCATGAATGTCTGTAGAAACTTTGTGTTTTAATATGGCTTCCGCAACAAAGAACATTATTGCTGAACTCAACAAGGGTGAGAAACTGAATGGCGATAATTATGAAATTTGGAGCATGAAAATCCAATATGTGCTAGAAGAACAAGAGGTTCTTGAAACTTTGAAAATGAGCATGGATGAACCTGAACAGGGCACTACGGCCCAACACAGGCGAGACCGAGAGGCTTATGAGGCCTGGAAGAAGAATTTCATTGCCCGCATTACGTTGCTGAGCAGTATGGATAATGACCTAATGAAAGAGTTCAGGAAATATGACATGGCTAAGGACATGTGGTCCACACTAGCTGAAAAGTTTGGTAGTACCTCAATAACCAAACTCAGGTCACTGACAATCAAGTTTGACACATACAAGAAACGTCCTGAGTTCACTATGTCAAAACACTTGAGGCAAATGTCAAACATGATTACTGAACTGGCAGATGCTGGACATGTTCTTACAGATGAACAGAAAGTCCAAGCGGTCATTCGTTCTCTTCCAAATAGCTGGGAGCATATGAAAATGCATTTGACCCACAATGAGAGCATCAAAACCTTTGATGATGCCAAACGTCACCTTGAATTAGAAAGCGACCGCCTTGCGGCTGCTAAGTCAAATGCTGAAGTGTATATGACAGAAACTAGCAAACCTAGGGGTTTCAAAAAGAAAAGAAAATTTCATGGTGGTGGGTTCCAGTTCGGAAAAGAACAAAATTCTTCTAAGCCAAAAAGAAACAGAAAACCATCAACATGGGAAAGGAAAACGTCCTACCAAAAAGAAAAACATGGCAAAGGTTAAATGTTTTAACTGTGGTAAGAAAGGTCATTTTGCTCGTGACTTGCACTGAGCCTAAAAAGGTGAATACCTTTCGTGCATATTTAAATGAAATATGTGTTTCAAGTTCAATCTTTCTAACTGAATCTAATCCTTTGTGGACTGTAGACTCAGGAGCCACAGACCATGTAGCGAAGGATAGAGATGCCTTCGTGGAATTTCGGCGAATTTCACCTGGGGTGAAGTGGATATATGTTGGCAACAACTCACGGGTTGAAGTCAAAGGCATAGGAACATGCAAGTTAGTCATGCATGGTGGAAAAACTTTACTACTACATGATGTATTGTTTGCTCCACAAATTCGTCGAAATTTAGTATCTGTGTTGGTTTTGGTTAATTTAGGTTTCAATTTGAACTTCCATAAATTTGGTGTTGATTTGTACTTAGGTACAATACACTATGGTTCTGGTTATTTTCTGGATGGTTTTATTGTATTAAATGTTGAATGTTTTAATCACAATTCGGTTTTTCGTTTGTTACTTCATCTGTCAGTGATGATAGTGATGTAACTGTGTGGCATGCTAGACTTGGCCACATTGGCCAGCAAAGAATGAACAGATTAGCCAAAGAAGGCTTTCTGGGAAATATTGAGAAGGTAGAATTGTCAACCTGTGAATATTGTTTGGCAGGAAAAACTGCGAGAAAACCATTTGGAAAAGGGACTAGAGCAGAATTTCCATTACAATTAATTCATTCAGATATCTGTGGTCCAATGAATGTCAGGGCAAGGCATGGAGCATCTTATTTCATCACATTTATAGATGATTTTACTCGCTTTGGTTATGTCTATTTGATTGCTCATAAATCCGAAGCATTAGAATGTTTCAAGAAATTTATGAATTTGACAGAAAATCAATTGGACAAGAAAATTAAAGCACTACGCACTGACCGTGGTCGTGAGTACTTATCTGATCAGTTCAGAGAATTATGTGATGAAAAAGGAATTAGTCGTCAGTTGACTACTCCTGCTACTCCTCAACAAAATGGTGTTGCGGAAAGAAGAAATAGAACTCTTCTTGAGATGGTTAGGTCTATGATGGCACAAGCAAATTTGCCTATAACCTATTGGGGTGATGCATTATTAACTGCCACATATGTACTTAACCGAGTGCCATCTAAATCTGTGTCCACCACACCATATGAGTTATGGACAGGTCGTAAACCAGATATTCACTTTCTAAAACCTTGGGGTTGTGCGGCTTATGTTCATGTGCGTTCTCACGAACATGGAAAGTTAGGCCCAAGAGGAAAAAAGAGTATCTTCATAAGATATTCTGAACAATCAAAAGGTATGTTTGCATAGGTGAACATGAAAGTGGAGGCGTGACAGAATTTGAATCACGAGATATCACATTTTTAGAAAATGATTTTCCTAAGCAGGGAGAGATAGGTCAAGATTTATCTCTATATGAAACTCAAGATCACATGGATCACATGATTGGTGAACACTCGGGTTTACCTAATTCAAGTGGGAGTGATGAGAGAAATTTGAGAAAACATGATGAATCTGTTTCACATGAATCTCAAAATGATGAATTAGTTTCACACGAGTCTCATTTACGTGATCCGAGTGGGAGTGATGTACATAATCCTAGTGGGAGCAATGTGCACGATCCAAATGGGAATAATATCGAAAGTGAGGAATCAGTTCCACCACTAGAATCCCAATTGCGACGTAGTAATCGTATAGGCATTCCTCGACGTCGTTTCGATATCGAAGGAGAAACCTTTATGATTCTACCTCAAGATGATGAAGAACCTAGAAACATAAGAGAGGCTCTTCAGTGTCCTGCTAAGGAAAAATGGATGAAAGCAATGGAAGAAGAGATGGAGTCAATGAGGTCCAACCAAGTTTGGGAATTGGTTGATCTACCCAAAGGACGTAAAGCTGTTAAGAACAAATGGGTTCTTAAAATAAAGCGTAATGCCGATGGCAATATCGAAAGATATAAAGCACGACTTGTGGCAAAAGGGTATACGCAACATGAAGGAATTGACTACGAAGAGACTTTTTCACCTGTTGTAAGGTTTACCTCAATTCGCTTGATTCTGGCTATAGTAGCAAGTATGGATCTAGAATTACATCAAATGGATGTAAAGACTGCTTTTCTCAATGGAGAACTTGATGAAGAAATCTACATGGAACAACCAGTAGGTTTCATAAAAGAAAATGAAAAGGAGAAAGTATGTAGACTTTTAAAGTCTATATATGGTCTCAAGCAATCGTCTAGACAATGGTATATACGATTCCACAATACAATCATTTCGAATGATTTCACAATGATAGATGAGGATCATTGTGTGTACACCAAGAGAGATAAAGATAAGTTCATTATCTTATCTTTGTACGTGGATGATATACTTATAGCCGGAAATGATAAGGAGTTTGTAAAACACATTAAAGAATGGTTATCATCTAACTTCGAGATGAAAGATATGGGTGAAGCTGCATATATTCTTGGGGTTAAGATCTCAAGAAATCGTTCAAAGAATTTATTATCTCTTTCACAAGTCATATATAAAGAAAATTCTTGAACGCTTCCAAATGCAGGCTTGCAAACCCATTGATACTCCTATCACGAAAACTGAAGCTTTGAGTCGTAGATTGTGTCCTGAAACTCCACAGGAAAAGGAACAAATGAAGAAAGTTCCTTATGCAAATGCAGTTGGAAGTTTAATGTACGCAATGTTGTGTACAAGACCTGATATCTGTTTCGCTGTTGGAATGGTAAGTAGATACCAATCCAATCCAGGACTAGCACATTGGAAAGCAGTTAAAAGAATATTTAGGTATCTGAGAGGGACAGCTGATTACTCATTGTGTTATCAAGGAAATGATCTGCAATTGAGAGGCTATACTGATGCTGACTGGGGAGGAGATTTAGATGAAAGAAAATCTACCTCCGGTTTGTTTTCTTGCTAAACAATGGTGCCATTTCATGGAGCAGTAAGAAACAATCTTGTATAGCCTTATCCACAATGGAGGCTGAATTTGTGGCCTTTTCATCAGCAGTACAAGAGGCTGTGTGGTTGAAAAGGTTCTTGGATCATTTGGGTATGTCAAATGAAGCTTCTGGTCCAGTATTAGTTAACTGTGATAGTGAAGCAGCGATAGCCTACACAAAAGACCCAAAATTCCATTGTAAAACGAAACATATAGATACCAAATATAACTTTGTGAAAGACATAGTTGCACGAGAAGAGGTAAACATGAAGTACATTTCTACGCAAGAAATGGTAGCAGATCCATTGACCAAGCCTGTTCCTAGAGATGTCTTTGTTAGACATGTAAAAACTCAGGGATTGCGTAGATGTTAATGTGCTTACATATTATGATATGTATTTTTCCCCAATAATGTTTACTAATGTTAATACTCATTGATATTTGTGTTCAATGCTTACATGTTATTATGTTGATACATGTTTAAACAAATATACTATTAGTTAGTATGAGAAGTATGTCGGACAAGTGAATGATTGGCCCTCTCACACGGGCAATCGCCTCCATTACTTTGTGTTAATGGGAGATGAGACAAATTTTTAAGCTAATTATCTGAGTGATAATTTAGAGAGCTCAAGCTTGAAAATTAAGTAATGTCGTTATGGGGTCACTTTCTCTGTGATATGACCTAAGGTGAATAAGTTCGTTTCACCTTACTTGTCTTAATGTCAGTTATGAGTTAGACATTGTGTTTGTCTGAACTATAATCTGTACGGTATTTTATGAGACATGCGCTCCATGGGAAAGAGAGAATACCGTAGCACATGTTTTCATACCATGTGTACATTTGTGACTATTGAGGGTAATACAAGTAAAGATCTCAGTCTTGATATTGTGTGAGACCCTTGAGATTATTTCAATCTCACATTGTACCCTTTAGACTCTTGTCTGCTTCTTAAAACTTAGATTTGATGATCGCTATCTTGGAGTGTTGCTGAAAGATCATGAGAGATTCGATCTGAAAGAACATCTCTGGAAAAGCGAATTGAATCAAAGTTGAGAGATTCGAGAAATGAGAAAGATCATTATATGAGTAATATCACATTAGCTTGTATTCACTGGTCGACCAATTATGTTATTCTATGTGATCAAACATGATTGTGAATACAAAATAATATTACATTCGAAAAGAGATCGAGAGAGATTTAATGTGATAAATGATCGAGGATACTGCATACATAATCCACTATGGTTCTATCCATTTTTCGAGCGGCTATATATTCCTAACAGATGTATAGCAAGTGAGCTCTCGAAGTATGCTGGTCGCACGGCACAATTGCAAAGTATGAATTATTCTTGTAGAGATAATAAAAATTGTTGATCCCATCATGTGTGAGTGGGAGATGTTGGAAATTAATTGTTGTTAATTATTTGGTGTTGTTAAATAACAACAATTAGTAATAATTTCATTTGGAAATTATTAAGTTAATTATTTGGTGTTGTTAAATAACAACAATTAGTAATAATTTCATGTTGGAAATTATTAAGTTAATTATGTGGTGTTGTTAAATAACAACAATTAGTAATGATTTCATTACTAAGTAAACACAAGAATTGTTAATCAAATAATTAAGTAACAACAAGAGTTGTTAAGTGACAACAATTAGTAAAATGTTAAATGGGGAACATATGGTACACCCATGATGGTAACATTTTTGGAAGGGTTAGAAAATGTCATTATGCATCCTAATAATGTGATTACATAGTGACTTGATTTCCCTCCTATAAATAAGACCATTTGCTTATTGAGTTAAGCAATCAATTAAGTTTGATTAAGAGGTCTCTACAAGCATAAAAGGTATGCAATTGTGTTGTGGTTAGTATAGATTTATTTCAATTAGCATGTAAATAAATCTAGGACTAGTAATACATGTATGGTTAGATCCTAAAAGGACAAACATGTAAATATATTAGGGATTATGTTTCCTAACATTATCCATTGAAATTTGTGAGTTGTTGTTGATTGGTTGTTGTTCCCATTGTGTCCTCTCATTGCCAACTTTCTAATCCTCCAAACCGTTTTCCTCCATTTATTTGCAACTGTCATTCACATTCTCTCCTACTACAACTGCTCCCTTCAAGTTTTCACTTGCGCATAATGGGGAATGTTGCATATAATGAGGAAGGTAAGCAACATCTACCAGACTAAATAGTACACAAATTTTAGCATTAAATGATTATGGATGTGGTCCAATTCAACATGGCAAGATAATTGGTCAAATCTATGTGGTGGTGTCCACTTTGTACAACGAACTCACAAAGACACATTTATCATCTCTGAAAAATCAATTTTTAATCTAAAACTTTCCTTTTCGATTTTCCATTGATTTTGTTGCAAATCATCGATTTGCATGTGGGTTTTTTTTTGTTTTTACAACCTCAATTCAGGAACCATGATTTTGCAAATTTTCCTCCAATTTGTTTATATTTAGTGAGGATCTGGTATTTTAGAGTATGGGTGCCTAGGGAATTGGTAGTTTCTTTGCGTTTGCCCATTTTTGATTTATCTTCTGTATCAGAATGTGATTGTGCTATAGTATTTACAATGCAATGTCGTTTGTTTTTCAAATGCACTACCAGGAAATTTTGGGATCTTGAAAATGTAATATGTAATTTCCTTTTTTCATTTTTACAAAACGTCAGTAAATAGCCACTGCTATGTCGAACGAAAGCTTGCGGATTTTCTTTTACTGCCGCCAAAACAATATTGTTAATTCAGATAAAATTATTATCAAAACAATATTGTTGTGATGGTAAATAAATAAACATGTTTGATGATTATTTTATTCATGTTTTATTTCCGTTTAATCTTCATAACATTCTTGATAATCAAGTATATAAGTCGAATACTCAATCCAAGGTTCAATTTGCAGTTTTGAGTTTGAATTTCCTTCAGACCCTAAGAAATTCTAATAAAAAGTTGATGATGAAAGGGGATTTTTAGTTATGATTTTGAGCTATATTATTGTTGTTGTTTTGTTTGTTCTTCTAGAAGGAAAATAAAATGAATAAGTACAAAAACAACGTCGTTTCGAAAATACTACTTATCGACTTGTGTCGCTTTCTACCTATGTGACGGAGAGCGTATGCTATGGGGGCATTTTGGACTTTTTAATAAGGGAGGGATCACGGAGTTGCACTGGGGATCCCCCCCCCCCAAATTCCCGTCACATCTGACACGCAACCCTAAATATCTTCTTAACACTCCAATGACGTGGCACCTCTATTCGTTATCGTGGATATTTAACCTAAAAGTTAACAGCATATCCAAGATAACGAAGCAAATGGCCGATGTGTAATAATCTATTTTTTAAATTAAATGATCATTATTTGTTATTTGAATTTCTCTTCTCGTGTGTTTTTCCATAGAAGATTTGGCATGCAAAAGATTGGTTGTAAACAAATAAAATAAAGAATTACACTTTTATCTTAATGCATTTATTATTATTATTATTATTATTATTATTATTATTATTTTATTATTATTATTATTATTATTATTATATTATTATTATTATATTATTATTATTATTATTATTTTTATTTTTATATTATTTTTTTATTTTTATTATTTTAAAAAATAATCTTCAATTACATTTTTTTTCCTACAAGGCGTAATCAATGACACAATCATAACATTAATTTAGTGATGATTATGGGTAGAAACGAGTTCATAGTCAAAGTGGGTCCAATCAAGTGAAACATGCACACTAACATAAGAAGTCTAATGAGGAGAGTCCAGCTCGTGAAGTGTAGTCTGCTTGTCATGGGAAGACACCATCAATTTCGCTAGGATTGCTCAGAACGTGATTCGCCCCTGAAGCCTCTACGAGCTCATCACACTCCATGAGGGAGCTCGTTGGACGCATTCTCAGCGACCCAGAGACCGTTGGCAGTATACTCTTAAGAGTCCAAGACCTCTGCTAGCATATCGCTTCAAAGCGACCTAAGCGCCATATGGAGCTCGGGACAACCCTAAACGATCCAGAATTCAATTAAGGGAATAATATCACCCCAAAATAACTATATCACCGAGAATCTCTCCCCCGATTTAAGATAATATTAAATCCTTATAAATTAAGGATAATTATGGCAATGCAATCTCATCATTAAACTCCCCAACAGTTACTTTATTATTGTAACGTCCCTCCAACACTATAAATAGAGGGGTGAAATTATTGTAAATGAGAAGAAAATAATATCGAAACTTTGCCAAATTTAAAAGAGAATATTTGAGCCGTATGTACAATAGTGATCCCATTAGTAAGAGTAACATGTGGACATAGGCTCTTTATTTGGCCAAACCATGTTAAAAATAGTGTGCATTTCATTTATTTTGTCTCATTTCGATGTTGACCGGTTTTGACCGTCAGCAGTGATCATAAAATTTAATTCAATAAAATAAAATTTGATTTTCATAAAAATAATTTTTTATTTTTTATTTTATTTTAAAAAAATAAAAAAAAATTATTAATAAATCAATTTTTTAATATATAAAATACATTTCGAATTATTCTCGATCGTCGGATCGATGATCACTAAAAATGTATGAAAAAGTCCATTCGGTTTAATTATTTGTAAAAAGAAATTAAACCGATTTAAATAATGGGTTATACTAACGAGTGCCCTAAGGGCACTCGTTAAGAGTCTATTTAAGAAAAAATTTGACATTATTTTTATAAGAAATGTAAAAAATTATCAAATTATTAATAATTTTTTACTTTTTTCTCATCAAAACTTTTCTTAAATAAATTCTTAATGAGTGTTCTAAAAAAAACTGTTAACATTTCCCTTAAATAATTACTTTACTAACTCCTAAACATGCAATCAAAGAAAACAACATCGTACAAATCATATTTCATTTCCCACTGGATGTATTTTTTTTAATGAGAAAAAATGATTAATAATAATTTCCGGACAGTGTTGACCACTTGACCTGACACCATGATTTTAATTATTTTATTACCGTGGATGACTTCAATTGGACGGCGGACAAGACTATTTCTTAATTATTTAATGGGAAAAGCTACAGTAAAGGCAACATTTATTATCAACAATGAACTCTGATCATCATGACTGGTGGGTTTAATGATTATCACAGCCTTAAATTAGAAAAAAATTTCATAATCGGTTTTACGGTAATTTGGAAAACAAAAAAGATATTGGTAAGGGTGTTCATAGGGTCGGGTGACTAGACCAGACCCGCGCGGGTTTAAAAAAATTATAAAATTTCTACCCGGTCATAAATTTTCGGATTTGACAACGAATTTGATACTAAAATCCGACCCGACCCTATAGTATTATTATTATTTTTCTAAAAATTTTTTTTTTTTTTAAGTTTTTACTTTTATTTCAGTTGTTTATTATTTTTTCAAAATAATTAATTCATTAAAAAAAATTATTTTTTTCTGCCGACCCGACATGCACCCGATCAGGTCTCACCTTCGCTTGACCCGACCTGCGCGTGATCGGGTCTCACAAAATTTTAAAAAACTGGACCCGACCCGTGAACACCTCTACTTTCCCATAATGTTTATATCATGGACATTTCTATGGGGATATTTTTTATGAAATTTTAGTGATATTCCAACTTTGAATAGTTGTATATTTTGAAAATAAATTAGAATGTATAATTGTTTAAAACATGAATGTCATTAGGATGCACAAAAAACCTAATATTTTGTATAATTTCTTTTTCTTCAAGGCTTTATTGATGAGTAGTAATTATATCACTATTTCTCACTCATTTAACCTAATATTTTGTATAGTTTCTTGAGTTTTGATGAACGTTTTGATGTGTTTTAGTTTATTTTGCAGATAAAATAATATTGGGGCATAATGAAATCTTTTAGGACGAAATATGGGTAAAATAAGGGCAAAAGTTGGATTTGACATATTAATTTTGGAGATTGGAAACTTGAAATGGCGTTTTAACGAAGTGCAGTTTTAAAAATTTCAGTTTTGTGCATTTGTCGTATTTTAGGCATAACTTTTTACTCCGATATCGGATTGAGCTGATTCAAGTTCCAGATTAAAGAAGACTCAAAGATCTACAACTTTGAAAGACAAAATAATTTCGAATTCTGAAGATTTCATGCCCGAATTTGATGAACCATCCAGAAGTGTGTTGTGTGTAATTATTAAAGTCATTTTCAATCATTTTCAAAGCAAAAAATAAATTAATAAATAAATAATAAAAATTATCAAATCACCACCAAACATGATAAGCAATTAGTGGAGCAATTAATAATGGATTTGGTGGAGCAATTAGTGGAGCAATTAGTGGAGGAATTAATAATGGATTTTGTGGATGATTTGATGGAGGCAAAATTTTGCCTATAAATACCAAGTCATTTCATTTGTAAATTCATATTTTATTCTAAGGAATTCCTTAAGAATACTAAGAAGATTGTATCTTATTTGTTTATTTACAGCTTTCAGTAATTAATTTCCGCTTTCACACATTCTTTTCTTTACTTTCCAGTTTTTACTTTCCGCAATTTACTTTTACGCACAATACTTTTCTTTCTTTAATTTTCAGTTTTTACTTTTCAGTAATGAGGAGGTAACTCCCCTTTGCTGGGGTAAAAGGTAAAACTTTTATTACTAATATTTAGATTAATCTCCCTTAATTATAATATATAAACTAGTTAAAACCTGACTTAACGAGGATACTGCCATATTGGTCGGTTAGTAATTATTTAAATTGGTTTTAACCTGACTAAACTGGATACCGCCTGATTGGTCGGTTGGTAATTAATTATTAATTTGACTTAATCTGGATACCGCCTATATGGCTGGTTGGTAATTATCATGCAAAGTTAATATATTATATTAAGGGAGATATCTAAAATAGAAGTAATAAAAGTGGATCATTTTACCTCAACATTTTATTTTATTGTACTTTTACTTTATTTACTTTTCAGTAATTTACTTTCAGCATTTACTTTCAGCAATTTACTTTCAGCAATTACTTTCAGCATTTACTTTCAGCAATTTACTTTCAGCATTTACTTTTCAGCATTTAATTTTCAGTATTTAATTTCAGCATTTACTTTCCGTCATTTACTTTTTAGCAATTTACTTTTCAACATTTTACTTTATGTCTTTTATTTTATTTAAGTTTTTACTAGCCCTAGTTATGTGTCGTAACTAAGTTAGTTATCTGGGGTTGTGATGAATTCTAATATCACCAGTTTATAAGGGGTTATTTTATAGTTTGGGTAATTTAAAGGTTTACTTATTAAGTTTTAAGCTTAATGCGTCTTGTTAATTGGCCACTAATAAGATTGATCTGGTAAATCTAAAATAAACTTGACAAAAGAATTTTAGGTTTCAGCCTTAGACTTAATAGCCCACGATCTTCATTGAGGATAGATAACCCTTTAATGGATTTCCTTACAGGATAGACATACACTTGTCGGGCGGGGGTAGACCCGGCCGGCGGTTCGGTTCCGGTTCGGAACCGAACCGAACCGGCCGGTTTCCGGTTCCACAAGTGTGGAACCGGAACCGAACCGGTTAAATCCGGTTCGGTTCCGGTTCCACACTTAAGTGGAACCGGAAAGTCGAACCGAACCGGAACCGAACGGTTCGGTTCCGGTTCGGTTCGGTTTATTTATTTTTTTTTAATTTAATTAAAATAAAAAATAAGAGGAGTCAAATCATTAAATAAAAAAAAAATTATTAATTAAAAAAATGAGATTAAATTTATAAATAAAAAAAAAATTTATTACATTGAAGAGCTTGAGCTTAATTTTTTAAAATTTAAGTTGCCTACGTATCCTCCAAAGGTGAGAGGAATCAAAGCTCACGTAGTTCCATTACAAGTTTAAGACATATCCCCTTTGTAAATTATAATTTTACATTTATCAATCATCATTATCAGTTGATCCTTCGGCTCCGGGTCCGCAGCTTCCGCTTGCACTTGATGCAGAAGCATTATCGAACAAATCTTCAAAATCATCGGGGGCATCTTCTTGTTGTCTCAGATCAGCTCGAGTCCAATCATCCACACAAGCTGTTGCTTCTAGAGTGCTTGGATGTAATGAAGATCGCCTAGCTTCCAATATATTACCTCCCAAGCTGAAGGCTTGCTCAACCGCAACGGTGGAAATAGGTGCTGCCAGTATCTCTTTAGCAATAATAGATAAAACAGGATATATATTTTGATGCCGGTTCCACCATTCAAGGATTTTAAAATTTTTACTGCATAAACTTTCATTAGAAAACTCAAAATTTGTAGATAAATAATTATCTAATTCAGGGTTATTAGTTGTTGTCGTATCCCTAGATTTTTTATTTCGTTGCAATAACCAACGATCCCCTGCGCTAAGTCTTGGTTGAATTACCGGTTCGCTACTAGATTGACCTATTGTTCCTAAGTTATATCTTACAATATAATCATTAAATAAAATAATTAAATCACTTCTTAAATTCGTCATTATGCTCGTAATATCAATGTCATCTAATATTCCTAAATAACCATAGTAAGCTTGTAAACCACCATTCAAACCTTCTAATTTAAATCTAGGATCAAAAACAGCAGCAATAAGATAAAGTAAAGGAATTTCTCTAAAATAATTCAACCATTTTACCTTCATAACAGTAATGGCTTCGAGCAAAACAATATCATTAGGGTTGTCACTGTCAACATGTTCATCGAGAGTGCCAACAATATTCAAACTTTCAAGAAGAAATAAATGTGCAGTGGGATAATAAACACCGCTAAAAACCAAAGTAGCATCATTAAAAACTCTTAAAATATCTAAAATTCTTTCACAAATATCCCATTGACTAGGATAAAGTGTTATTTTGAACATGTTGAGAAAAAAAAACTACATAATGCATCTTTGTATTGAAGTGCTTGACATAAAAGAAAATAAGTAGAATTCCAACGTGTTGGAACATCTCTAGAAAATTTAATCGGTTTAATACCATTTATTTTACAAAACTTGGTCCATTCCCTCCTAACTTGAGAATATGACCAAATACAGTTAAGTGCCGTTTTAATAGGATCAAGGAAAGGAGATAATAATTTTAGACCGTCTTGCACACATAAGTTTAGGACATGACATGTACAACGAATATGAAAAAATCGACCCCCTAAATTTGGTTGACATATTTCTTTTAAATCATTGATGGATGCAGTATTTGCAGATGCATTATCAAATCCAATTGTTAAAATTTTTTCTCCTAAACCATATTCATCAAAAATTACCTTCATCATTCTATAAATATTATGTGCAGTATGTTGGTCATCAAAAACTCTAAATGCAATGAGTCGTTTTTGCATGGTAAATGATGCATCAATCCAATGACAAGTCACACCCATGTATGAGTGTGTTTGCCAATGGTCACTCCAAATATCAGAACATATAGAAATACGACCTTTCATTTCTTTAAATATTTCATTTAAAATAATTTTACCATCTTTATATAATTTGAAAATATGACGTTTTGTTGTATTTCGAGTCATTCTACATGCAGCAGGGTTTAAAGCATTATGCACGTAATTAGTAAAATGAAGTTTTTCACCAAAGCTTAAAGAAAGATGTGCCATACATGTTAATTTCGCAAATTCTTCTCTATTTTTTGCATCAGAATATTTAAATAAATCTACACTACTCGTACCTCTACTAGATGATGCGTACCTGGCCATTTGAGTCTGCGTCGTATCAATGCCAAATTCAACCGGATGATGTTTCTCCATGTGCTTGATCATATTTCCGTATCCACCAGAAAATTTATAGATAACCCCACAGTAGTTGCAAATTGCTCGTTGTGAACCATCGTCTAGGCGTTCCAAATTAAAATGAATTTTGAAAATATCGGAGGACCGAGCCTTAACGTCTCTTCTCCGTGATTGTGCACTGACACTGGGGCCGCTCTCTTGGGTCGGCATATTTGACATTATGTTCTCGGATGAGCTTGCCATTTGAATAATTGCGATGTGAATGCCGAATGTGATAACAAATTAATTAACAACTAAAATAAGAGAATTGTATTGAAGTAAGATTGAGAATAAGAGATTTATAGAAAATGAGAAAGTTGAGAAATTGGTGTGATGAAATTATGAAAAATGAATTCTATTTATAGAATTTTAGAATTTTTTTGATACCAAAAATGCCCCTAAATATAACCGTTTTATTACCGTTATTAGGGGTACATTAGTAATTTTTATTTTATATAATACATTTTTTTTTATAATTTTAATTTTTTTTTTGGCAGGGAGCCGTTTGGCAGGGAGCCAAACGGCTCCCTGCTGCTGCATCCCCCAACGGCTACTGCCGTTGGGGTAATAAGGCCCCCAACGGCTAGTAGCCGTTGGAGGCCTTAGGGTTCCTGTTGGAACCCTACGGTTCCAACAGGAACCCGACGGTTCCAACCGGAACCGTTCGGTTCCGGTTGGAACCGTCCGAACCGGTGGAACCGTACGGTTCCACCGGTTCGGACCGGTTCGAGTTGGGGTGGAACCCCAACCGAACCGGTCCCATTCCGGTTCGGTTCCGGAACCGGAACCGAAACCGGTTGGAACCGGAACCTTCCGGTTCCAACCGGTTCGGTTCCGGTTCGGTTCCGGTTCCGAACCGGAACCGTGGCCGGGTCTAGGCGGGGTAGCCATAATTGGAAACTTAAACTTAATGAATCCAGGTAATTTGGTTGACATAGACATATGGTTCAATTGGGTTAAACTGGGTATTGCGTCTGACCATCGACAGAGGCTTTCGCATAATTTCGTGTTCCAGATTAGTAAACCGATTTATTACACAAACATAAAATAATCACTCATCTTTTAAAAGATATTAGAAAGATTCACAACCCTAGATCTTTGAGTCTTTTGTTATTTTCCTTAGTATTTTCTTTTGTTTATTTTATTTATTTTAATTAAGGAAAACCACATTCAACCAACCAATCAAACAATCATTCTCTTCTCCATTTAATTAGATATTTGTAAATAAATAGATTCAACAATTAATAACAATAGTAGGAATTAAGTCCTCGTGGAATCGATATTTTTATACTACTTGAACGATACGTGCGCTTGCGTTATACGCATGTGTGTTTACGCCGGTCAAGTTTTTGGCGCCGTTGTCGGGGACTTATTTTTCTTGAGTTATTAATTTTGAAGCTATATAATTTACTTGTATCTAATTTTCTTTATTTTTATCTGTAATTTTTATTTCTTTCTTTTGTTTTCAGGTGATTAAAAAAATGGATCATTATTGGGAGATTGAAAGATTACGAGCTTTACTAGAAGAAGATACACCCCAAATCTGGGAGCAACAGTCCGGTTTTCTTAGGCCTGTTGTCCGGCCCAACAACTATCACTGGATGCCATAACCAAGCAATACAACATTTGCTCAACAAGACGCAATGTGGAGATGTGACATATGTAATGGTAACCACCCGAGAGATCATTGTGAGTACAACTACAATCCAGGGTGGCAGAACTATCAAAATCCTTCATGGTATGAAGAACCATCATACTTTCCATCTTATCCACCATCCATCTACGATCTTCACCAAGAACCAGAACCATCAGAGGAAGATCAGTTGATTCACATGCTCAAAGATTGGTTCGAGGAACGGGAAGCTCAATTTGATGCACAAATTCAGAGTCAAGCGACGTCTATACAGAGGATGACAGATCAAGTTAGACAATTAACAGATAACCTGAAGCACATATCTCACGGAGCAAATTCAAATAATACTGAAGAAGCCCTCGAATATCCTGAGATTCATCATGACATCATAACAGAGGACGAAGCTGAGCAATATCAAGAATCGGAGGTATCAGTTCAGGAGCCCGAACCAACAAAATCTCTGTTTGATTTTTATTATTCTGACTCTGACGATGATGAAAAAGCTGAGCTATTTATACAAATTGCACCAACAAATGAGGATGAAACTTTTCAACCTCAAAATGAATATCTTGGAGAATGCTTTGCACAAATGTTTGAAGAAGATCTATCTGAGCCAATCACATTAGCCTCAGAGGATGAAGACCTAATGTCAGACACATCTTTACATCCTCACGTTGATACTTCTGGAGCATGCATTTCACAGATGACAGATGAAGAATTGAATGCGGAAATCCTAAAATATATATGTGAAGAAAATGTGAAGCAAGAAACAGAGCAAATGGAAAAGCAAATGTCTGACCTTATTGAAGATCCAGTGAATTCAGGAGAAACATCACTGTTTTGGGGAGTACATATCAGAAATATCGCCCAGAAGCTTGACAGAATGGAACTTCCATTCCAAGTCAAGCACCATACGAGACCTCATGATTTTCTTTCTTTCTTTTCAGGAACCATTGAAGTGACAAAGATTAAGAAGATGGCACGAGCATTGAATGTGACAAAATCTTTTTACCAACTTACCGTTGGAAGAGACCCTTCAAAAGCAACGCTCATGGAAATGTCTTTAATCAGACATCCAAAACGACGTTGAAACCTCCTTGACAGATAGATTTCAGTCACGTCTGGCTGAAGATGAAAAATTTAGCGCTAGTAGGGAGGCAACCCATACACTTTATTGAAATTTCTATTTTTATATTTTGTGTATACATGTTGTAGAGTTTTTAATTTTGTGTGTTATTTTTGTAGGGAAAAGCTCAACCAAAGCATAAGACAGAAGGAATGGTGTTTGGCAAAGATAAGAGATAATTCATTAGCAATGGCTGAGTAAGGAATTGATTCTTGAGACGCATCCTAATGAATTTATATACCAAACGAGTGGCGTATTGCATACACAATTCCATTGCCTTAATTATTGCTTTGATTTTCTTTTTTGTTGTAATTATCTTTATTTTCGTAGACAGGATCCAGACTTTTTGACCTTTCACGATTTCTTTTATTGTTTAGCTAACAATCGTCCTTTGGAAGATACTAGTGCTATTATTACTCACCATTTTCAGGTATTATAAATTCAACTCATCATTGCACTTTTGAAGACATCCAGAGTAAAACATGGAAACCACTTCAAGAAGACGAGTTGAAAACATCTGTGTGTTTTGCGGTACTAGTGTTGGTGTTAAGCCACAATACATAGAGGCAGCACAGGAATTGGGTCGAGTTTTAGCTGCAAGGAATATGCACTTAGTATATGGCGGAGGCAATCTTGGACTAATGGGGATCATTTTAAAGGCCGTACAGGAAGGAGGCAGTCACGTTTTGGGAATCATCCCAAAACCCTTGGCAGAAGCAAATCTTATTGGACCATTAAACGGAGAGGAACTGATCGTGCCAGGTATGTCTGAACGATTGGTAGAAATGATTAACCGTGCTGATGCTTTTATTGCTTTACCAGGTGGATTGGGCACATTGGAGGAAATTTTTATAGTGCTATATTGGGCGAACTTGAACATACACCAGAAACCAATTGGGCTGTTTAACGTTGATGGATTTTATGATTTTCTTTGTGTGTTTCTTGATGATGCCCGGAGAAATGGGTTCGTGTCAAAACCTATGAAAGAACTCATCTTCACTGCCAGAACTGCTCCGGATCTAATTGACCAAATCTTAGCCTATGAACCACAAACTGACCATATCCTTTCAAAGATAAATTGGTCCGAGGACGATCGTGGTAAGAGGCGTCGGATTAATCTGGATCTTAACCTTTAACTTTTCGTGTAGAATTTCAGCTAACCAGGTACTATCTTCTAAGCTCTTTTTTCTAATGTTTAAGACATTGAAGACAATGTCTCATTTAGGTTTGAGGGAGGAAATTAGTTGATTATTATCTTATTTTTAGTTGTGTATTGTTTTTATTTTTAGTCCAAAATTTTTCGAAAAATACAAAAAAATTGAATTTTTTTCAAAAATTACAAAAATATTTTGCGTTTTTGTGTTTTTATTTTGACTAAAAATGTGAAATTGGTGAGAGATAGCTGTGTAAGGAGTTCCACTCCTGAGACGTATCTCAAACCTAATTCGAAACAAGTTAATTTTTGTTTATTTCATTTTAAATTATTTAATTTGTGAATTCTCCATAAAACTGATTAAAAAGGATCTTCATATACTCAGTTGGCAGGTATTAATAATATGCATGGTAACATACAGACGTGAGCTAAAATTGAAAAGTTTGTAATATTCAGTACTCTAGTTTAATTGGAGAAAGCATCTCAAAAAGTGATGGAGTAAAAAAAAAAACGTTTGAGATCCGAGTTATTAAGTCCGTATGGGTGTTTTAACACTTAGTGCCCTAAAACCAACTGGTTTGGGAGTCACTGGCCCAAAGCTCGCTACATGGATCAAAGATGCTGCAAATATATATATATATATATATATATATATATATATATATATATATATATATATATATATATATATATATATATATATATATATGAAGTCTGAGTAATTAAGTCTGTAGGGGTGTCTTAACACCTGGTGCTCTAAAGCCAACTGGTTTGGGAGCCACCGACCCAACACTCGCTACATAGACAGAAGATATTATATATAAATAAAAAAAATCAAAAATCAAAGAAAAAAAATCAGAAAAATTAGAGAAAATATTCCATTGCTGCAAAAAGGTGTGAATTCTGATAAAACTTTAGGACAAAAATATCACTCTCTTATCAACTACACTTGTGACTGTTGTGGAAAAAATGAGTTGATTAATATTTTGTCGGCTGTGCATATGGAGAATGGTAAATATAATCGGAGAATTTACTTATTAGAAGTTTCACCTGATTAGTCACTAACTTCTTTATTCTCTTTTCGTTTGTCTTCTTGCTTTTGTGTGCATTAGTTTCACTACCCTTTTACTTTTGTAAAATTTTTTTGGGTATCATTGCTGTAAACCCTCACGAGACTACAACTCGTCCACTAGGGACACCTAGGGGTTTAAAGGCTTGTTGCATACGCTAAATGCAACTGTGATCCCTACGAAAGTGGCTTAGTTAACTTTTATTTTAAAGATGTTTATGTTATTTTATTCTATGTTTTGCTCGAGGACTAGTAAAATGTTAGGTTTGGGGGTGTGATGAATGGTAATTATATCACTATTTCCCACTCATTTAACCTAATATTTTGTATAGTTTCTTGAGTTTTGATGAACGTTTTGATGTGTTTTAGTTTATTTCGCAGATAAAATAATATTGGGAAATAAAGAAATCATTTAGGATGAAATGTGGGTCAAATAAGGGCAAAAGTTGGACTTGACATATTAATTTTGGAGATTGGAAACTTGAAAGGGCGTTTTAACGAAGTGCAGTTTTGGAAATTCCAATTTTGTGCATCTGTCGTATTTTGGGCATAACTTCTTACTCCGATATCAGATTGAGCTGATTCAAGTTTCAGATTAAAGAAGACTCAAATATCTACAACTTTGAAAGACAAAATAATTTCGAATTCTGAAGATTTCATCCCCGAAATGGATGAACCATACAGAAGTGTGTTGTGTGTAATTATTAAAGTCATTTTCAATCATTTTCAAAGCAAAAAATAAATTAATAAATAAATAATAAAAATTATCAAATCACCACGAAACATGATAAGAAATTAGTGGAGCAATTAATAATGGATTTGGTGGAGCAATTAGTGGAGGAATTAATAATGTATTTGGTGGATGATTTGATGGAGGCAAAATTTTGCCTATAAATACCAAGTCATTTCATTTGTAAATTCATACTTTCTTCTAAGGAATTTCTTAAGAATACTAAGAAGATTTTATCTTGTTTGTTTATTTACAGCTTTCAGTAATTAATTTCCGCTTTCGCACTTTCTCTTCTTTACTTTTCAGTTTTTACTTTCCGCAATTTATTTTTACGCACAGTACTTTTCTTTCTTTAATTTTCAGTTTTTATTTTTCAGTAATGAGGAGGTAACTCCCCTTTGCTGGGGTAAAAGATAAAACTTTTATTACTAATATTTAGATTAATCTCCCTTAATTATAATATATAAACTAGTTAAAACCTGACTTAACGAGGATACCGCCATATTGGTCGGTTGGTAATTATTTAAATTGGTTTTAACCTGACTAAACTGGATACCGCCTGATTGGTCGGTTGGTAATTAATTATTAATTTGACTTAATCTGGATACCGCTTATATGGTTGGTTGGTAATTATCATGCAAAGTTAATATATTACATTAAGGGAGATATCTAAAATAGAAGTAATAAAAGTGGATCCTTTTACCTCAGCATTTTATTTTATTGTACTTTAGTTTATTTACTTTTCAGTAATTTACTTTTCAGCATTTACTTTTCAGCAATTTACTTTTCAGCATTTACTTTTCAGCAATTTACTTTTCAGCATTTACTTTTCAGCAATTTACTTTTCAGCATTTACTTTCCAGTAATTTACTTTTCAGCATTTACTTTCCAGTAATTTACTTTTCAGTATTTACTTTTCAGCATTTAATTTTCAGTATTTAATTTCATCATTTACTTTCCGTCATTTACTTTTCAGCATTTTACTTTATGTCTTTTATTTTATTTGAGTTTTTACTAGCCCTAGTTATGTGTCGTAACTAAGTTAGTTATTTGGGGTTTTGATGAATTCTAATATCACCGGTTTATAAGGGGTTATTTTATAGTTTTGGTAATTTAAAAGGTTTACTTATTAAGTCTTAAGCTTAATGCATCTTGTTAATTGGCCACTAATAAGATTGATCTGGTAAATCTAAAATAAACTTGACAAAGGAATTTTAGGTTTCAGCCTTAGACTTAATAGCCCACGATCTTCCTTGAGGATAGATAACCCTTTAATAGATTTCCTTACAGGATAGACATATACCTGTCGGGCGAGGGTAGTCATAATTGGAACTTAAACTTAATGAATCCAGATAATTTGGTTGACATAGACATATGGTTCAATTGGGTTAAACTGGATATTTGCGTCTGACCATCGACATAGGCTTTCGCATAATTTCGTGTTCCAGGTTAGTAAACCGATTTATTACACAAACATAAAATAATCACTTCATCTTTTAAAAGATATTAGAAAGATTCACAACCCTAGATCTTTGAGTAATTTGTTATTTTCCTTAGTATTTTCTTTTGTTTATTTTATTTATTTTAATTAAGGAAAACCACATTCAACCAACCAATCAAACAATCATTCTCTTCTCCATTTAATTAGATATTTGTAAATAAATAGATTCAACAATTAATAACAACAGTATGAATTAAGTCCTCGTGTGATCAATATTTTTATACTACTTGAATGATACGTGCGCTTGCGTTATACGCGTGTGTGTTTACGCCGGTCATTTATAAGCCTCACGATCACACCTGTGTTGGGTTGTTGTGCCATCTTCAAGTTCATCCATGCTAATTTTCAAGACCTCAAAAACTTATTGTTCTTCTAGAACATACTGGATATTCATACTTTAGAATTCAAAGTTGTCGACATTCAGTTTCTCACCCTTGTTAAGTTCGACGATAATTTTCTTTGATGTGAAATCCATTTCAAAACATAAAATTTTTACAGACATTCATGTACAACTATTAATACGTTGATTTTACATGTAATCGCTTTGTCATGAAACATATGATATTCAATAAAATTTCACGAAAGATTTAGAGTAAAAAGGTCTCTTTGTGACCAATCATGATCCAAGGATCTTATGTGAAAATATTATCAACATAATTAATAATGCAAAGTCATGTTCCAAAAATTACATAAACATCTTAGAACTTGTTCATCATCATATAATCAATGTATATTTTACTACGTAATTTAATTACTAAAATTAAATTTAAAATAGAACACACATTTATACAGAGTTAAAAGTAATATTTGCATGCAATGAGAAAAAAATATTTAAACAGCAACAATAGTGTATTAAAGAAAACTAATATCTAACGCTTATAATTTTTTAATGCTAATATCCCAACTAATCACAGTCTTATGGAACAAATCCTTAAACTCTAGAGGCAATTCATATTGGATCTTTGGCAACCAGTGAAATCCTATGGCAAACCTATGACCCCGACGATAACTTTGGGACATCAAAGAAATTGTTGTATTCTTCGCTTTTAATCTGATGTACTCAATTGCCAATGTTCTATAGCAACACTATATTGAACACTAAGTTCTTCTGTGTGTGTTACTGACTCCCAAATTTAGTAAGTTGTATTTGCCATATCTTGGGGAGAGTGTTATGTAGCATTCTAAGTGTATTAGGTTGCCCATCCAATTTCCTTCCTATTTTAACTTTTCTAACATATTTTTGATTTTGATGATATGAGAAGTCATATCATTGGTTTCACTAATGGGATAGATATCTAATTTAAACAACATGTCTGTTATTCTTTCTCTCTATTCGGATGTCATAACTCTTTTTGCAATTTTTGATGTGCCGATATGATTTTCCTGTAACAAATACGAGGGAAAAATCACTATAATGAAAACAAAAGGTTATATTGGCAACAATAAATATCACACATATATTCATTAAAGTACATAAATCATGGCGGACCGAGATTACCAGAGAAAATTGATGCGGACATGAATCGACATGATACTACACGCTGGGCACGTGTCCTCATGCACCATCATTCATGTCCACGTGCTATCACATTCTCTCATGCGCTCGCACGTGCTTTCACGCTCGCTCACGCACTTCCCACATGCTCCATACGTGCCTCATGCATGGGTGTGCTTTAACCAAATAAGACCACATGACATTCACCGTCATGCATGTATGCATGGATGTTTTTCCTATTTCGATGGGTTAGGCCTCCCTTGCGTTCCTTGGTGCCATTGCCTACAAATGTCTCTGGTCGCCCTCTGGGTCTGCTTATAATTTCCTTCTGCCGGTTTTTTCCTGGTGATTGTTCAGTTCTTTTTTGTCTCATGGCTCAAGTTCTCGATATATCTTTTATTCGCGGGGTGGTTGACTGGTCGCCCCCAGACTCAATTTAGCTTTTTGCTCTCTGTTGCTTGCACTCGGCCAAAGTAGATCATGTGATGTGACGTTCCAAAACTGCTGATGATCTGGGCCTCGACCCTGAGACTCATCCCCAAAACTGATACTGATGCTGATGTGGGCCTCAACCCTGGGACTCATCCCAAAACTGATACTGATGTGGGCCTCACCCCCAAACTGATACTGATGTGGGCCTCGCCCCCAAACTGATACTGATGTGGGCCTCGCCCCCAAACTGATACTGATGTGGGCCTCGCCCCCAAACTGATACTGATGTGGGCCTCGCTCCCAAAATGATACTGATGCGGGCCTCGCCCCCACACTGATACCGATGTGGGCCTCGCCCCAGACTGATATTGATGCGGGCCTCGCCCCAGACTGACACTGATGTGGGCCTCCCCCCAGACTGACACTGATGTGGGCCTCGCCCCATGCTCCATTTTCAAGATTGATTCTGATGTGATGTCGCATATCAACATGTTGTATTGCCTCTCACGAGATAGTCCTGATAGCTAAACATATTTTCGTCTTCAACGGATGCTTCGCGTCGAAACCAGAGAACCTTCAAAGTACTTAATACACTTAGATCCGCTCGTCTGAATGAGTGATCTGAACTAGACTCCTAGTGTGTGTGTGTGCCAAGGCTCTTTCACGGCTTAATCCTTAAGTAAGCCAACTCGATGATTTTGTCTCGAAGAATTGGGATCAATGGGTCAAACCAACCTAGATGTTTAGATCATATATTGTTCTTACTTCCTCGTACTCAACATGATATGGTTTTCTTCTTTTTTCTTTTGTCTCTCTCTTTTCTTTCTTTTTATTTTGAACTTTTTTTTTCCTTTTTTCCTTTTTTTTTTCTTCTTTTTTTTTTAGCACACCTACCCTTTAAGGTAGCATTTCTCATCATGGTGGTCCTAATACTCGCCCATGGGTAGCTTCACGCTTATCGGTTATAGGTAGTCTATTTTTTTCTTTTTCTTTTCATTGCAGAGATTTTTTCTTTGTTTCGAACCATATCATATGTCGTAGCATAAGTAAACCAGGATGGACATCCAGGAAAACGGTCATTCACTGATCCACCATCTCTTCAACTAGTCATTTCGCCGACTACTCAGGCTTCCACTGCTAAGATCCTCTAATTAAGTGCTCGTGAGTCTAGTCAAGATCAACTACTCAAAATATCAGATGAGAGTACATATCACACTTATCATTTCTAAGGTTTCACCCTGAAGCAAACAATTTCATCATCGGACTTATGTCTAACTATCAAGGACTAAAAACAAACAATTTCTCTTTTCTCTTTTTTTTTCTTTTCTTTCCCTTTTTTTTTTTTTTCTTTTTTTTTGAGGCCCCCCCAATGGTCTTTTTATCCTTGCCGTAAAATTTTCTGTTTCTCGGTTTCCTTTTTTTTTCCCGACATCTAGGTTTGCTAAACTCTTCTTGACGAGTCTTCTTTTATCCCTAACCCAATAGATATCTATGATGGCTTTTAAGACACAGGGGTTAACATGATGCGTGTATGTATGAGATGCATGAAATGCGTGTGATGCATGGAATGTATAAGTCGACCCATTATCATTTTAAATCATTCAATCATACTATTGTGAGGTGCAAACTTTTCCCAGTTGAAAAGGTCCAACAAGTTTACACTTTTGCGATAACATGGCTAAACAACTTCAAATGATAAAAAGCCTAAACACGAAATGTCCCATGGGCATTTTAGAAGCCTTTGGCCCAATTGCCATAAAGTACAGACTCGTCTCAGTTTAAATGGCCCAACAAGCCCATACCTCATGACAAAAGGTCCAACTGGATCCAAATGACGATGGTCCTAAACGCAAACATAAAGGAGTAGTTTCTATTGGTCCTACAACTACGGTTCATATGTGGGTTTATAGGGGTATAGACAAAGGCTCTCATCGACGAAGGATTGCCCACAACTAGGTCTCCCCACTCAAGGGTCCGAGCGACCAAGTGAGCATACTTTTTTTATACACTAAGGTACGTGCCAACGAGTTATGGTGCGTGACTGACTGTCAAATGGATTTCCTGTTGTAGATTCCCCAGAGGGAGGGTGGATCGAACTCTCTTAAATACCCAAGCCTCTTAGGCTCTTATCGCCTTGGTGACAGGAATAAACAACAAGTCCTCCAAATTATTCTGTCACAGTGAGCTGCGGGTAATGATTATCTAGGTGTCTTCACAGCTTTTCCTTATAGAAAGGTAGTGAATGAAGGAAGACACCAAACCATTACCTAGCTTTAATAATGCATTTGATTAAACCCTTTCAACCCACGATAGACACGGTTAACTAAAACACAAATCATAATCATTACAAGACATTATTTCGGGGCCGATTCTCTATCCCCAGTGCAGTCGCCAGACTGTAGAACACAGAAATCGACGACGCTGTTTTAGGATCGCGGCCTAGTTGGGAGTACGGAATAACCCGCGGGGGAACTAAACCAGAGAAATAACATGGAGTCACCACCCGGTGTGAACCGGGAAAATGATTTAAGGCCGCACTCACCCCTCGCAAGGGAAGACCTCAAACCGTTGGGTTCGAAATGGTCCATTACTTATGCCACTTGTAATGAAATAATTTGTGCAATAACTTAACCGAATCTACGCAACATATATTCCTAAGAGTATTCTATTTATACGTTCACGTGCATAAAAGTAAATCCTATATCGAAGTTTGCATGCTTTAAAAGTAAGTCATCATAACGGCAAGCATACAATATCACACAATGAGCATGTTGAATTATCAAACACAAAGAATAAATAACATCATGAACATAAATGTAAATTAAATTACTATTGCAAAAGAAAAATAACTAAATCATGCATAAAGAAATATCATAATCATGCTTAAAAATAAATAACTTATTAGACTAAATCATGCTTAAAACGCAAGGTTGGATTAAACAAAATACGTGTGTCTCTCAAGTGGTACGTGGCATTGTATCCCGAGTGCAAACCGTAATACCGTCCATTCGGATTCTGCTACGGAATTTACGTCCGGGTTTCCATCCGATATACCGCAAGAGAGAACACATATTTCGTTCATCCGGAAATCACATCATACACCAATCCACAAAACTCATGAGAAATAAAGTAATAAAATAACTAAAAGTAAATGATAATAAATAAAAGGGGTGCCCTAAGGTCTAACCTCTTTAGTCGACTATCGGAAGTGCGGTACGTGGTCGTCGGAAGGGTTGATGCAGCTCCTCTGGTTCACCATTTTCCTTCGCTGTTTCGATGTTCGGGCTATTGTTTTACTCCGTTTTACGGCTGTTTCTGGTTGCGGTATTGGCTCACTATTTTGCGGTAAAGCGGGACTGTTTTGGCTTACGGTTTGCGGGTTTTACGGGGCAGTTTCTGGTGCAGTTTTGTGCAGTAAAAATTGGGTTGTTTTGGGTTAATTCGAGGACTTTTTTCGGGGTGTTTTGGGACTGGTTTGTGGTACTTTAAGGGGCTGTATGTGAGGGCTATTGTGTTGAAGCAGTGGGCTGTTGAAATAAGGGTTTTGCGTGAGAGGATGGCATGAAGTAGTGGGAACGTGTTGAGGGGGGCTGCTAAGTGAATGGGCAGGTGGCGTGAGTGGGCTGATGCGTGAAAGCAGGCTGATGAAGGCTATTACGTGAGTGGCTTGTGCTGTGAATGAGGGCAATATTGCATGAGGCAGTGAGTGGAGTTGGGGCAGTAACGTGAGTGGCTTGTGGTGTGAGGTTAGGTTTATTTTCTTTGTGTTTTTGTGAGAATGAGCTAGGGTTTTCAAGGTTGGGTTAAGGCTTCTTTTTATAGGCAAATGAGGGGTAATCCTTGTGCGAATAGGGAAAGGATTTGTGTATTTATTGGGATATCTTTTAATTAGGATTGTCTTTTAATTTGATTTGATTTCTTCTCTTTTGATTAGGAATATGATTTGATTTTATTTGATTTGATCTTTTTAATTAGAGAATGTAATTTAAGTGGATTAGGAAAGTATTTGATGAGATTTGATTTGTATCTTTTAATTAGGGAATGTGATTTGTCTTGATTTTGGCATGTGTTTAATGTGTGATTTTGTTTATTTTGGAATGTGATGGGCGTGACTTGGTCTTTTGGGCGTGGGCTTGGTCCATTTTGGTGGGCTTGGTGTGTGGTTTGGTGATGTGTGGGCTTGGTGTGTGACTTGCAGGGGTTTGGGCTAAGGAGATGTTTTAAAACAGAGTTCCAACAAGCGAATCCGAAGTTAAACAAGCGAACTAAATCCAACAAAAATGTCAATTCTTGACTCTTCCCTTCCGACATCCTTTCCCACGACTTCCACAATTTAAAGAGGTAGTGTCTCCATGTGAGACTCATCATCGGGACTTATATGTAAAAATACAGTGCCTACACCGAGCCCAAATCGAAGTCAGATGGGAAGAGGACAAGAGGAGCAAGAAACGGGAAGTTCCTAGTAACCACTATGAAGAGATAATTTCAAACCTTTCCAAATGACGAACGAGTTCGGATGCAAGGACCCATTAACCAACAGACAGTCGGGCTCCGCAAGCTGGGAATCATCACCTTAAAAATATGGATTATAATCGCAGACCCTCAGCCTACATGATACGACACTGGTCTTCAGTAAATTTATCTCATTCATCATCAAAACCAAGCGACGCTTAGAAATGAAAATTTCTTATATATCAAATACTAAAGACTATTAATATTAAGAAAATATTGTTTTTACATATGGACTATCACCTGGCCCAATTGACATACTTCTCCCAATCGACATGTGAATACCCTCATAAACCTCCAGTATACCCAATCGACCAATAAGCATTCTCTAAGATTGTCATCTTCTCCAGACGATGAGGAAGAATTGTTACTACTCTAGATGACATGTATGGACTATCATTTACTCCAGACTATGTGGAAGGGTTGACATCTCTTCCAGACGGCATAAATGGAATGTCATTTCTTCCATACTGCATGGATGGATTTCCATCAACTCCAGACTACAGAGGAAGACACTCATGGACCTTCATCGGGTCCAGTCGACCGTAGCCTAATAGACCTTTATCGGATCCATTCGATCGTAGCCTCATGGACCTTCATCGGGTCCATTCGATTAGAATCTCTTGGACCTCCACCAGGTCTAGTTGACCAAAGTCTCTTAGACCTTCATCAGGTTCATTCGACCGTAGTCTCATGGACCTTCATCAGGTTTAGTAGAGTGAAGATTCTCATGGACCTTCATCAGGTTCATTCGACTGTAGTCTCATGGACCTTCATCAGGTTCATTCGATCGTAGTCTCATGGACCTTCATCAGGTATAGTAGAGTGAAAATTCTCATGGACCTTCATCAGGTTCATTCGGCCATAGTCTCATGGACCTACATCATGTTCATTCGACCGTAGTCTCATGGACCTTCATCGGGTTCATACGACCGTAGTCTCATGGACTTTCATCAGGTCTAGTAGAGTGAAGATTCTCATGGACCTTCATCAGGTTCATTCGACCTTTGTCTCATGGACCTTCATCAGGTCTATTTGACCGTAGTCTCTTAGACCTTCATCATGTCCAATAAAGTGAAGACTCTCTTAGACCTTCATTAGTTCTAGTGGACTGATGTCCCTCGTGTAACTTCATCAGGTCTAGTGCAGTGAATATTCTCTTAGACCTTCATCAGGTTTAGTGGAGTGAAGACTCATTCGGACCTTCATCAGGTCTAGTTGACTGGGGACAATCTAAAAGGAATGAGCTATGATAACTTGGAAGAGAATAGTCTTCCTCAAAGATCAAGAACTCTCATATTCCTCATTCGACACGACACCGTTGGCCAACTTCAAAATTCTATCAAAAAGTTCAGATGACCCGGTCTCCGGATGACAGATAAAAGTATTTTTTTCTTGTTGCTAACCATGATTCATGGTTTCAAGCTCACAGGCAATGTCATACGACATACATCAAGACCTGGACATTCATCTGGTCTAGACGACATTGAAGATTCTCTCGACCCTTAGCTGGTTTGGTTGACTAGAGATTATCATGAACCTTCATATGGTTCAGTCGATTGAGAACATTCCCTATGACTCATGTCGAGTCGAGTGAAGACCTGGACCTTCATCTAGTCCAGATGATATTGAAGACTCCCCCGACCCATAGTTGGTTTGGTCGATTGGAGATTATCCTGAACCTTCATCTGGTTCAGTCGATCGGGAACATTCCTCATGGCTCATGTCGAGTCGAGTGAAGACTTGGACCTTCATCTGGTCCAGATGATATTGAAGACTCCCCCGACCCTTAGCTGGTTTGGTCGACTGGAGATTATCTTGGCCTTCATCTGGTCTAATCGATGGGAATAGTCTCCAATAGCTCATGTCAAGTCAAGTTCAAGATCCACACCTTCATCTGATCCGGACGAAGTTAAAGACTCCCTCTACCCTTAGCTGGTTTGGTCGACTGGAGATTGTCTTAGCCTTCATCTGATCGACTGAGGATCGTCCCTAATAATTATTTATTTTCTTTAAATATGACATTTGACAGGTCCAAGCTACATCAACACCCAGGTCGGGTCGACCAAAGATCATCCTAGGTCTGAGTAAAATCAACGCCTAGGTCGGGTCGACCGAGGATCATCCCGGGTCCAAGTAACATCAACACACAGGTCGGGTCGACCGAGGATTATCTCAAGGCCGAGCAACAATAACAACTGAATTTGGTCGACTGAGGATCATCCTCGATATTTATTTAGTTTCATCAGCATGATAACGATATCAACGTCCAAGACTGGTCGGCTGAGGATCATCCCCGAATATGTATTTAGCTCTATCAAAATGATATGACCTTTAACAGGTCCAAACGACATCAACATCCATGTACGCTTGCGTGCTTTATACATACCTCATACGACATACTCGTCGAATACTCTCCAAGCCAAGAACTCATTAACTTATAGAGTATGAGACAAACTGTACAGGTAAAATTTGAGCCAATGGCATTTTCGACTTTTCACTTCAGGCCTTATATGAGATATAACCATATCCCTCCAAACAGTATCCAAAACAGACTTGGGCCAAGGACCCAATTATCTTCTCAGGCCCACACACAAAAAGAGGCCTACCAAACAACCTCTCGACTTACCAGCGACCCAACCGACACAAATACATTCATTCATGATTTACGTGATTAGTCGTTTTGATTCCAAAGGGTTTAGCCTTTAATGAATTAATGAGACCCACTTCATGATCACCTATAAAAGAGACATAATTCAGAGTCTGAATGAGGATCTTCCCGAGGCTTTCTCTCCAAAGCACTCTTACTTGAGCTCTCAAAGCATTTCGCAATTTAAACACCGGCACACCGCCCTCACGGCAGTCTACGAAGGTCGAGGTAACTCTGAATCTTACTCTTCCTTATTTTTCGCTCGTCTTTACTATTGACTTGAGCGTCGGAGCGCCTACGACGCCCACCACACCGGTGGGTAGGAACTCCCCGCTCACTCTACCTTTGTCTTGCAGGATCGCTAGCGCCCTCCTTTATTCAAATTCTCAATTGTGGACCAGAGGCGAAAATCGGTGTCCACAGTAGTAATTTACAATAAAAAAGAACCAAAACGACATGTATTGATGATTATTTTATTTTTATTTTATTTTCGTTTTGATAATCAAATTTATAAGTGGAATACTCAATCCCAGATAGGGTACTATATTCAATTTGCAAGAGGTTTCCGTTTGAATTTCCTTCGGACCCTAAGAAATTCTAATAATAGTTAATGAATGGATTTTTTTTAAGTTATGATTTTGAGCTAAACTTGTTGATGGTGTTTTTTAAGCACTACGATATTTAAGTGGTACGACATGGGTAAAATGGTAACTCCCTTGTTGATCGAGATCATTAATACCAACCCGACCACATGAGTGAGGGGCCGAGCACTTTATGATCGGTAACCGAGCAATTGGGTTCAGATGACCGGGCAATTATCAGATCGACATCGGCATTCTCAGTTCAAATGACCATTATGACCGACCTCATGAAGACCGAGCAGATAGCGAGATATGCTCCAGAAGATGACACCCTATTCTTGCGGATAAGATGACAAGTTATCCTATTTTCATGGGGAAAACTGGTAAGTCTGTGTCCTAGTAGAATGAAGAAAGTAAAGAATAGTTTTGATTAGGAATCCTTATGGGAAAAGGGAATAGTTTTGACTAGGAATCCTTATGGGAAAAGGAAATTGTTTCAACTAGGAAATTCTTGTACAAATAGGAATATGATTTCTACACTATTATAAATAGAAGAGTAGAGTGTGCATAAGGGGAGGAAGTAAAAAGTTGAGATCAAGATCATTATTGTGAGACTTGTAAACAAAAGAGAGAGCTGAGAAGCGTGTTTGAGTAATAAAAGTATCATCCTTTTTGTGCCCGTGGACGTAGGCGAGATCTGATCCGCCGAACCACGTTAAAACTCATTGTCGATTGGCGTATTTATCTGTCTTTTGCTAAATTTGCTTTTGGTTTCCCCTTAACCGAACAAATTCACTATTGAGGGAGGATTATCTCGGGAGTGATATTCTCATATTGCCCCTGAGACCAAAATCAGCCGTCAACAGTTGGCGCCGTCTGTGGGGAACTCAAAAAAAAGCAGCTCGCCTGGTAAGACAATGGCAGAAGGTGGAAATCGCCAGTCATCGGGGAGTTCAACAGCAGAATGGATGGAGAAAATGGAGGAAAATATGAGGAAAGATAGGGAGGAAAATCAAATCCTTCTGAAATCCTTGATAAACAAACTTGAGAGGATGGAAGAGACGAATAATGAGAAACTTGAAGCCGGAACCAGTCGGAGGAGAGGCGAAATAGCGGAAGGAAAAAGGGTCACAGATGTGAGTGATGACGATGAACCGAGGAGGAAGGGTCCATACGGATTGAGGTCCGTAGTGGTAGAAAAAGATTTACAAACGGAGGATACGTGGGAAGAAGAAGAGGGGAGACAGTCGCCAGATTCATCTGTGATGGCCCTCGCGATACCAGAAGGGGAAACATGAAGGATAGTGAAACTGGACGGGAAGTCTCAAGTCATGAGGAACGTCGTACCCATGGTGACAGACGCGAAGGAGGCCGCGGGAGGCGGCATAGTGACACAGATGACAGTATAAAGTCTTGGTTAAGAAAAGAAATGGCCAAGTGGGGAGTAAACCCCAAAACTGATACATCAGATGCTCGGGACGACGAGGTTGAATCTCCCTTCACAGAAGAAATAAGGTCGGCAAAATTCCCAAGACGTTTCAACATGCCATCCATGACGCCCTACAAAGGCCATTCAGATCCAAAGTCTCATATTGAAAGTTTTGTCCTATTAATGGAGGTCCAAGGAGTAGTAGGGGATACCGTTTGCAAAGTTTTCCCCTAACCTTGGGAGGATCTGTCATTCTGTGGTTCAGAAGTCTAGCCCCAGGGAGCATCGGAAGCTTCGCGCAACTCAGGAAGTCATTTGTTCGGCACTTCAAAGGGGCACGCGTCCCAAAGAAAATGGGGGAGAATTGAGACTGATAAAGCAGGGGGATGATGAGCCCCTGAGGAATTTTATTGAAAGGTACCACAATTTGGTGCTCGAGGTCGGAGCGTACGAGTCATCGGAAGCGCTAGAAAGTCTCAAGGGAGGTCTGAAGGTCGGGAAGTTGTGGACTCACCTGAGAATTCAAGACGTATCGGATTATGCCACTGCCTTGGAGTTGGCCAGGAAGTTTATCTTAATAGAGGAGGAGAAAAAGATTGCCCGGGGAGTAGACACCCGAAAAGCTAAGATATTCAGGTCAGACAATCAGTGGGATTCGATCAGAAATTTTAGGAGACCAGTCCCGGAGTAGAAGAAACTCAGACCGACACCTCCGAGTAGTCATGTTCAAGAGATAAAGTCATCTGTCCAAGTCAACCGTGTCGCGGGGAGGACAATATACACCCCCCTGAACAAACCTATGGCCCAGATAGTTCGGGAAATCCAGGATAAAGGTCTGTTGGCCGAGCCTAATTTGAGGAGGTTCCCGATTGAGGAGGGAAATAGGGGCTTACTGTATCTACCATAACGTAAGGGGACATGCCACGAATGAGTGCAGAGACCTGCGGGAGCAGGTGGAAGACTTGGTGAAAGAAGGCTATCTCAGTGTGTACACAGACCATTCGGTTTTTGAGGTCGACCAAAGTTGATAGCGGAAGTCATCCGGTCGGATGCATGGAATGCTGAGATGCAGAGAGGATGTATAAAGAGCCTTACTTGTAGTGACCCTTGTAGAGTTGCAAGAAAGACAACGGATCCCAAAATGTGAGTAAGACCTCTTCTGTCTTAGGTTGACATTTGATTATGCTTGTTTGTTATGGCCCACACAATGATTTTGATATTTTTTTTACGGCTCGGGTCTGCTCTTGTACCGCCGAGTCCGTTCTGTTGATATATGTTTTACGGCTCGGGTCTGCTCTTGTACCGCCGAGACCGATGTTTCCTTCCGGCTCGGGTCTGCTCTTGTACCGCCGAGACCGATGTTTCCTTCCGGCTCGGGTATGCTCTTGTACCGCCGAGACCGATGTTTCTTTCCGACTCGGGTCTGCTCTTGTACCGCCGAGATCGATGTTTCTTTCCGGCTCGGGTCTGCTCTTGTACCGCCGAGACCGATGTTTCCTTCCGGCTCGGGTCTGCTCTTGTACCGCCGAGACCGATGTTTCTTTCCGGCTCGGGTCTGCTCTTGTACCGCCGAGACCGATGTCTCTTTTCGGCTCGGGGCTGGATTTCCTTCCGCCGAGGCCACTTGTTTATTCGGCTCGGGGCTAGATTTCGTTCCGCCGAGGCCGCTTGGTTATTCGGCTCGGGGCTGGATTTCGTTCCGCCGAGGCCGCTTGGTTATTCAGCTCGGGGCTGGATTTTATTCCTTCGAGGCCTTATGGTTTATTCAGCTCGGGGTCGGGTTACGTCCCACCGAGTCGGCTTCATTGGACTGGGGATGTAACATTCCCCCAAAACCAACTCTTTCTTTTAGCTCGGGGTCGGGTTACGTCCCACCGAGTCAGTTTCTTTGGACTGGGGATGTAATATTCCCTCAGAGCCAAGTCTTTCTTCAGCTCGAGGTCGGGTTACGTCCCACCGAGTCGACTGTCATCAACATGAAGGTGGCAGGAAGGACCAGATTTACACCCAAGACATTTTTCTCTGCGGTTCCTGGACTGACCACCGACAGATTCATCGACACACCATCTTTTTTTATAGTTCCCGGCATCAACTCGCAAACTTGTTGTTACCGAGAACTAGGGGATAGATGTTGATGGGGGGTTTTTTAAGCACTATGTTATTTAAGGAGTACGGTAGTGGTAAATGGGTAATTCCCTTCTCAGCCGAAATCATTAATGCCGACCCGACCACAACAGGTAGAGACCGAACACTTGATGATAGGTGACCGACCACTTGGGTTCAGATGACCGGGCAATTATCAGATCGACATCGACATTCTCAGTTCAAATGACCATTATGACCGACCTCATGAAGACCGAGCAGATAGCGAGATATGCTCCAGAAGATGACACCCTATTCTTGCGGATAAGATGACAAGTTATCCTATTTTCATGGGGAAAACTGGTAAGTCTGTGTCCTAGTAGAATGAAGAAAGTAAATGTAGTTTTGATTAGGAATCCTTATGGGAAAAGGGAATAGTTTTGACTAGGAATCCTTATGGGAAAATGAAATTGTTTCAACTAGGAAATTCTTGTACAAATAGGAATATGATTTCTACAATATTATAAATAGAAGGGTAGAGTGTGCATAAGGGGAGGAAGTAAAAAGTTGAGATCAAGATCATTATTGTGAGACTTGTAAACAAAAGAGATAGCTGAGAAGCGTGTTTGAGTAATAAAAGTATCATCCTTTTTGTGCCCGTGGACGTAGGCGAGATCTGATCCGCCGAACCACGTTAAAACTCCTTGTCGATTGGCGTATTTATCTGTCTTTTGCTAAATTTGCTTTTGGTTTCCCCTTAACCGAACAAATTCACTATTGAGGGAGGATTATCTCGGGAGTGATATTCTCATATTGCCCCGAGACCAAAATCAGCCGTCAACAAAACTAACATTATAGCTTTTAATATTATTATTGTTGTTGTTGTTTTGTTTGTTCTTCTAGGGAACAATAAAATGAACAAGTACAAAAACAACGTCTTTTCGAAAATACTACTTATCGACTTGTGTGGCTTCTACCCGGGCCGGGCTCATCAAAGCCCGGCCCGGGCCCGTGCAGTCATCGGGCCGGGCCGGGTAGGCCCGGTCGGGCCCGGGCCGGGCCCGGGCCTAATTTTTTTATTATAAATAAAAAATTATTATATAAATATATATATTTTAAGTCCGGATCCGATTTTTTTATTATAAAAAATTATAAATATAAAAAATTTATTATAAAAATATATATATTTTATAAATTAAAATATTTATTTATTTATTTTAAGTCCGGATTCGATTTTTTTATTACAAAAAATTATAAATATAAAAAATTTATTATAAAAATTTATATATTTTATAAATTAAAATATTTATTTATATATTTTAAGCTCGGGCCGGGCCGGGCCCGGGCTTTTTACGTGAAGCCCGGCCCGGGCCCGTGTTACCCCGGGCCGGGCCAAAGCCCGCCCGGGCCGGGCCGGGCTTGCCGGGCCGGGCCGGGCTTCGGGCTTTTCTGCCATGCATACCGGTACCCATGTGACGGGGAGTGTATGGGGACATTTTGGACTTATTCAATAAGGGAGGGACCATGGAATTGCACTGGGGATCCCCCATATTCCCGCCATATCTGCACGCAACCTAAATATCTTCTTAACATTCCAATGACGTGGCACTTCTATGGTGGCATGTTAGGTCTAGATATTTTCACTGTAGATTTCCCAGGAACACGTGGTGCCCACTAACCGACGTGGACTTTCCATTTAATATTCTGCCCTCTTTTGCTTAATAAATTACCGAGCTGCCACTATCCAGATACCAGATGTAGCTAACTTTTGGGTTAGAATTTCTTAATATTTGTTTCACCAATTTTATAAGTGGCCAGACGCATATCCACGAGGACCAAGACTACGAAGCAAATGGCCAATGTCTAATAATCTCATTTTTAATTAAAAAAAAATTAAATAGTCGATCTATTTTTTATTTGAATTCTTATTGTGTGTTTTTCTCTCAAAATTTCGTAAATCGTAATAGAAGAATTGGCATGCAGAAGAATGGTTTAAAGAATTACACGTTTACCTTGATGCAGTATTTTTTTGGGTTTTTATTAAAAACTTGATTAAGTTTGAATCTTTCTTATTTAATCTTTGCCAAACATAAAAATTTACATTAAATCATAATATAGTAAATTTACCAAAAAAAGATAAGAATATAACCAAAAAAATTTAAAAAAAAAATTAAAAAGCACACACCCCACGCGCATTAGTGGGATGTGTGCTAATTTTTTTTTAATTTTTTATTTTAAAATTTAAATATCTCCGAAAATATAATTAATTTACAAAAATTACATATTATCGATTTACAAATCATAAGTTTTAAAATAAGATTAATTATCGATATGTTTCAGCTAAAAAAATGGTCAAAATGACCTTTACATTTACAAAATAATATTGATTTCGAACTTTATAATAATAATAAGAACGACGATGACGAAGAAGAATTGTAACATCACAAATTATTTTAACATGTATTTAATTTTATATAAATGTGTGTTGGAATTTTAAGGGTAATTTTTGAAGTTTGAGTGTTATTTTTTTTAATGAAAAAAAACAGAGAAAATAGGTTTTGACATTGTGGATGGTGAACATATAAAAGAGGCTTGTTTTCACATTTTTGCGGTGAGAAACGTGAGTGAGAGAGAGAGAAAAGAAGAAAGAAAAGAGAGTAAGGAAGAAAAAAAAGAGAGAACTTCATCCCAATTTGTACTATTTGGAGTCGATTTTGACCAGGTCTTATTTTGACAATAGTCTTGACGTCGAAAACTATCGATTTTGTGGTAAGAAGTTGTTGGGGTTTTGGGCTGCAGTACGGGTAACGCAGCGGAATGTCGGAAAATCAAAATTTTCCGATTTTAATAAAATTACTCAATACTTAAAAATGAAATTTTTACCCAAAAATCAAATTTTTCAGTAATTACCGTTTAGCCCCTAAACTTTATATTTTAATCATTTTAGTCATAAATTGTCAAATATAATTTTAATTGATTCCAAATCAATCCCAAAATGATTTATACTTGTCTTGTACTGTTGTACATGAAAATATAATTTGCAACTCAAGAAAACAGATTTTCTAGTAATTACTGAGAGGTCCCTACACTTTCAAGAATTTACAATTTGGTCTTTTTTGTCCAAAACATGTCAAGATCAAATCAAAAATTCCCAAATTTAATATACATCATATATACATCAAATTACATCACATATATGAAAATCCCCAAATTTAGAGTGGGTTATGAATCCAAATTTTATAATTTCAACAACTTGACAAATTAACACCAAATTAATTAAATTCAACATTTTAATTCAATTCCCACCACACCAAACAAGTCTCACCATCATGAAACAACTCAAGAACAATTCTAGGTCATTTATAAGTGGCTAAGTAACTCTAGAATGGCAACTAGACCATCAAATGGTTAAAAGAATGCTTAAGAACTAATTTCATGCAATCTAATCACATATACATGCTTCCATCTTTATTCAAAGTTCCCAACCATCAAAATACATTCACAAAAGAGTAGAGAAAAATCTAAGCTACACATATTGAAGTTTAGAGTATTAGAAATAATTTTAATGAAGAAGAAAGTAAGAAAAACTTACAAAATCTCCAAGTTTTCAAGCCTTTTTGGTTTCTTTCTTCTTTTCTCTCAAACTCATTTGTATTTTGATTTTTAGGGTTCTTAGATTATAAAACAAAATAGAAAAAAAATGGCTTATATAATTTCCTCAAATGACCGAAAAAAGGGGAATTAATATTAGCCATATATTTTCAATTTTATTTCAATAAATAAATGGATAAAGATTTAATTAAATTTGTGGTAATTAATCATCAAATATTTTAATGCTTATCACAAATAAACCAATTAAATCAAGCCATTTAAAGCAATCAAAATTGGCCATTTAATCCAATTAAAAAAATGTCATTTATCTTACTTTAATAAAGTAAAAGATATTTATCATTTAATTAATTTAATTATTTAACATTTAAATAATCAAATAATTAAATACAAATATCTTAAATATATGTATTATATTTACATTAAATAATCAAAATACATATATTAATTATAAATGTCAAATATCACAATTCGACATTTAATAAATGTCTGAAAGATCTCAAACGCATGTATTTTCGTTTAATCGTTAAACGATTTATAAATAATCAATATTATTTATAAAAGTTGCCACAGTGTTATACGAGTCTATCTCATTAGTGAGACTCTATAGGTTCAGACATATCCGTCACGAAATCCAATTTCGTATCCATAATCTACCCACCCATAAATTATGACGAACAAGGATAAAATCTCTGGACCATACATGTCGATGTCACTGCATACGTATAATCCTTCTGTCACAGGTATCCGGATTATCCCTGAGATATAGATATAAACGTCAAATATCTATAGGTATAATCCCGTCGACGATTCTATTAACAATCTCTTAAATAACACTTAGAACTGATTTCTACAGTACACCACGGGCCCATGGATTTAACAGATTGCTAATTCCAAAAAGGATACCTATGCTCTGTACACAGAACTGACAGATCATATCTTGATACGAACATGATACTCTAAGGATCAGTCCTCACCCAACGAACATATGGAGGTCTGATCTAAATAGATCGGTGACGTGACTGCCATCAAAGTGTGGAAGATACCTCATACATCCACAATGGTATCTCAAGTTGAAGGATCATTATGCTCACTCAACCCGAAAAGATTCTTATTGACGTTGGTGTACCATCTATTAAGAATCTTCAATGAGTCGTTCAATGTTATCTGATATAAACACCTACGTATCTATACGAGTCTCCTGAGACTCATGGTTCATTGAGAAACCATTAGAATCCAACATTCCAATATACGACACGTACCGGTCTCAGCGGGTTTACTTGCTGACCAAATAATTGTAAACCTTGACCATGAACATTTAAAGACTGATATTGTTATGATACTGCTCAATGTCAGTTGCGACGCTTTTACAACTGTATCATAACCAATCACTCTATGGTCATTCACGTCTTTACCATATAATAAAAGAATTTATATTATAGAAAATGTTTATTTTATTCATTAATAAAATATTTACAAAAGTATTTACAAAGAAATACATAAGAAATTGGCGCTCAGAGCACCAACCCTAACAGAAGTTTTATTTGATTTCTCATTGATTCAAAACACCGATTGACGAACCATTGGTTGTATTGGATCAAAAGGAGAAGCACAAACGCATGTCTACCAGAAAATTTGGATTCCGGACAGCGCGTAGCATTCACACAAGTGCAGAAGCCACAGTGTGTGAGGACCACGCGCGAACTGGCCCACGCACCAGACAGAATGTCAGCCTCGCTCTCTCAAGTCTTCTTCAGTGCTGTCTAGACCATTCCGTATAGTAACAGACCTCTAAATCTTGATTTTCGTGTAATTCGTCGTTATATTCAATTAATACGTGTTATGTGTTTCACAATATAATTAGCCTTGGGATGTGATTAATTTACTTGTTTAGTCTATTTAAATGGTTTTCATGTGGTGAATTACAAACTTAATCAGAAAATATGGTTGAGTAAGAATGTGTGCGGGAAATTATTGTAAGCCTGAGATTTAGGCTAATAATGTTGAATTAATATGTGGATGTGCGTATTTCGCAATATTGTTGTAAGTTTGATGATGATAAATTGTATAATGGAAGTCCGTATTATAGACGGAACTCTATCAAATCCCGTTAGGATTACATGAGCATTTAAGTCACGATTCTTGCATATTATTTCATCTCTTCTTAGTTAGAGTCATGTCCCTTACAACAGGTTTTTATGTCTCTTCAGGTGATGAAGATAATGTCAACGAGTGCTACATAATTTCTCTTCTCAATTGTACAGCTCGCCAGATGTATAATAAACTTGTAACATTGATGTTTTTCAAAACTATACAATTATGTATGTTTTTTAAATGAATTTTAAGTTTATGTATTAAATGATTTAGTTTTGGAAAAACGTATAAGTCAAATTCCTTATTAGTTAAAAAAAAAAAGAATTAAAGAATAATAAAAAATGACTAAAGACTATTTAAAAATTAAAATCTTAGGATTAAATAATAAACAAGTTAAGTGGTATGATTTTCCTATAATAAATAATGAAAAATAGGATTTTTAATATATATAATTTTGTATCTTAAAAAATAATCTCCAATTACCTCTTCTTTTATATAAGGCGTAATCAAATAATCAACGGCACATCCATAGTATTTTAACGGGGTAAAATTTAATTTAATTCAATAAAATAAAATTTAATTTTCATAAAAGATATATTATTAATATTCTTCTTTTTAAGGAACAAGTTAAAATTATTTTATTAATAAATTAAAATTTTCATTAATTTATAAAACTCATTAAATTAATGAAAAGATAAATTCGGTTTAATTATTGGTGAAAAGAAATTAAACTTATTAAATAATTACTTAACTAACTACTAAATATGGTTATGCAACCCAAAGACAACATCATCGTACAAATAATATTTTATTGCGCACTGAATGGATATTTAAAGGAGAAAAATGGTTTAATAATAATTTGCGGACATTGTTGATCCCGTGATTTTAATTATTTTATTAGCGTGGATGACTTCAATTGGACGGTGGACAAGACAGTTTATTAATTATTTATTTAATGGGAAAAGCTTCAGTGAAGGCAACATTTATTATCAACAATGAACTCTCAAATGGTCTTTTGATCATCACGACCAGGTTGGTTTAATGATTAATCACTTATTTCCCTACTATTTTCATGTAAAAAAAAAATAAAAATAAAGAATTGATGAATATTTTTACATATTTATCCTTGTGATAAAAACAAGTAATATTTTTACATCATTATTAATTTATTAAAATAATTAAAAATATAAATAAAATTCAAATAATTAACAATATTCAAATACAAAAAATAAAAAATAAAACATCTAAAAGAAAATAATTTTTTGAGTTTTTTTAAATTAATTTTTTGAGTGCCAAGTTATTGATCTATTAATAAATTATATTTTTATTTTTATTTTATTCATTTATTCTATTGTTTGATATAAAATAAAATATGAAAATATTTAAAATGAAATTAGATTAAAGTGTAATTAAAATAAATTTATTAAGATAATTAAATAAAATAATTTTGTAAAGAAATATTATATTTTAAGATAATTTTCTATTAAAATATAATATTTATATATTTTATAATTATTTTTAATGAAAAATTAATTTATTGACTTTTTAGCATCTTGAGTGATAGTATTATAAAAACAGTAGTTAATAATGAATTCCTTGGAGGTAAACGTCCAAAACAGATATTTACAGTAGCCGATGGCACATTGGTAATTTAGTTAGCAAAATGGACCATTTTGATTGGACGGATACGGACTCAAAAAATATCTTCGCGAAAGCCGATGCTACTAAGTAACAATTCCATTTGATCACACAGAGAGCAGCATTACACACACAAATCGTAAAATAATGACAAGCAAGAAAGTTAAAGGAGACAAAGAAGAGGAGGAGGTGATGAGGAGCTCAGGCAAGAGGCAAAAATGCAGTTTTGAAGAAGAAGAAGGAGAAGAAGGAGACGACACTGAGCTTCCGTCGAAGCCGGGGATGTTCTTTTATCCGACGACGCCTACATCTTTTGTAGTTGCCGATGCTCTCGAGCTCGATTTTCCGATTATTTATGTTAACAAAGTCTTTGAGATCTGCACTGGTTACCGCGCTGATGAAGTCCTCGGTCGAAACTGGTATCAATCTTAATTATCTCCTTTTGATTCCATTCGATTTGGTGTGTTTGGTTTATGAGAAAAGATATTAGATGAAATTAATCATTTTTGTTGCAATTTTGTTGTGTGATTAATTGATTTCTTTCTATTTGTTGTGATTGATTGATTAGTTCTTCTGTTTGGCTGCCGAAAAAGAATGTGAAGATGACGATAAATTTTTCATTTTGGTTTTTTTGAGTTTTAGAGGATTTATTTTATTTTATTGCCTGCTCTGTTTGGATGAAGAAAAAACGATGGAAAAAAAATTCTAACCTTGGAGAAGATACACACACACACACACAGATCGGAATTTTGTTCAATTATTATTATTATTATTTTTTGTTTGAATCTGTGGCCAACTTGGGATAACGTAAATTGTAGACTTAATTGTGAGGATCTAATGAAGGAGATTTTCAACCGCTAGGCAGATGCTGTAATTTGTTTTGTATTTGTTACAATAAAAATTTCTAACTTTTACATTCAATGAGAAACTTGCTGTGAAGATTTCTTATTCTGCTCACTATTTTCTCTGCTATTGTTTACTTCATTTTATCTCTTATGAATTGTTAGGGGTAGTATCCTTTTCCTAATTTTTTTCAAGTATTTTCCACTTCCCTTTAAAGTCTATTTGAGGCAATGTAATTTGTGGTTTGCTGGAGAAATTTTCTTACATACACATCCAATTATGAATATGGTAGTTTGGATAGTGTGTTTTTTTTTTTTTGGGAATCTAACATTGCATATCCTGTGTGCTGCCTTGTATATATATAGTTTCTATTTCTTCTTTTTCCTTCCCCCTACCTTTCCTCTTCCCTCCTACCAAATGTATTCTTTGTGTTTTCACTATTTTGGTTTCTTAACTGGAAAAAATGTAATTATATACACAAACTTTTATTAATATCAGGATTCATTATTTATTTTTATTTTTTTGCAACTTTTTGACATCAGCTAATTTGTTCTTCATATTTTGGGGATTAAATTGATATACTTTCTTTCAATAGGAATGTGTAGTTTCTTAATGCCAATTTGTTTGATTATGGTTTATGCACATTCCAATTGGTTGATTTTGTTTTCCAATGATCCTATGTTGCAAAGAATATTCATTGGTCCCTCGATTAACTTTTTTTCTTTTGTTCCAGTCGGTTCTTACAATACCGGGATCCTCATGCTCAAAGACGGCACCCTTTGGTAGACCCTGTTGTTGTTTCTGAGATCAGAAGATGCCTTCAGGAAGGCGTTGAATTCCAAGGTGAGCTACTCAACTTTAGGAAGGATGGTACCCCACTGGTGAACAGACTAAGACTTGCACCTATACATGATGATGATGGAACAGTAACACATATTATTGGTATTCAAGTCTTTTCTGAAGCAAAGATAGATCTTAATCATGTGTCTTATCCGGTATTTAAAGAGACCTGCGATCAACAGTATGATCACTCAGCTCAATATTCTCTAAGTGGACATTCACCACTCATTCAGCATGAAGATATATGTGGAATACTTCAACTCTCTGATGAAGTTTTGGCTCACAACATTCTCTCACGCTTGACACCAAGGGATGTTGCATCTATTGGATCTGTTTGTAGAAGGATTCGCCAATTAACAAAGAATGAACATGTAAGGAAGATGGTATGTCAAAATGCATGGGGAAGAGAGGTCACAGGTGCATTAGAATTGATGACCAAGAAGTTAGGATGGGGTCGCCTCGCTAGGGAGCTGACTACACTTGAGGCAGTTTGCTGGAGAAAACTTACAGTTGGAGGAGCAGTGGAACCTTCACGATGCAATTTCAGTGCATGTGCTGCTGGGAATCGACTTGTTTTGTTTGGAGGGGAAGGAGTTAACATGCAGCCAATGGATGATACGTTTGTTTTAAATCTAGATGCTGCTAATCCAGAATGGCAACGGGTGAGTGTGGAATCATCTCCACCAGGGCGATGGGGCCATACTCTTTCCTGCCTGAATGGTTCCTGGTTGGTAGTATTTGGAGGATGTGGAAGGCAAGGATTGCTGAACGATGTGTTTGTTCTGGACTTGGATGCCAAACAGCCAACATGGAAAGAAGTTTCTGGTGGAGCTCCACCTCTTCCTAGATCTTGGCATAGCTCTTGCACAATAGAAGGTTCTAAATTGGTTGTCTCAGGCGGTTGCACAGATGCCGGGGTACTTCTCAGCGATACATACCTATTAGATCTCACTAAAGACAAGCCAATGTGGAGAGAAATACCAACTTCATGGTCACCTCCTTCTCGATTAGGGCATTCTCTCTCAGTTTATGGTCGGACAAAAGTTCTTATGTTTGGTGGGCTTGCAAAGAGTGGGCACTTGCGGCTGCGATCAGGTGACTCTTATACCATTGATTTGGGGGATGAAGAGCCACAGTGGAAGCAACTAGAGTGTAGCGCATTCACTGGTGTAGGCAGCCAGAGTGCTGTGGTTCCCCCACCTAGACTTGACCATGTGGCAGTTAGCATGCCTTGTGGCAGAGTTATTATTTTTGGCGGTTCCATTGCTGGTCTGCACTCTCCTTCTCAGCTCTTCCTGTTAGATCCCGCGGAAGAGAAACCATCATGGAGAATTCTTAATGTTCCCGGTCAACCACCTAAATTTGCTTGGGGTCATAGCACCTGTGTGGTCGGAGGGACTAGAGTTCTGGTTTTGGGTGGGCACACTGGAGAGGAGTGGATACTTAATGAATTGCATGAGCTGTGCTTGGCGAGCAGACAAGACTCAGATCAGTGATTTCGTGACGAAATCCCGCTCTACAAGAGTCAAAGTTTCACCAACTGCTCAGGAAGAAATTTTGTTTTAGGGTCTGTGCAAGTTGAGGTGCTTCCTTTCACATTGTTTATTTGCATTCCATATTTTGATTTGATCTCCTGATGCATTGTGTCGTTCAGGTATGCGTATCTGTATAAATACCACTGACTTTTTGTGCATGTTATTTGTAATCTGACAACCGTACAATTTAAGACGAATTTTATGCATATGTACAATGTTAGTGTGTACGCATGTATTGTCATAGTTCTGTCAATTCTATAATATTATACCATGTTTGTATCATTATATTCTCTGGCTGCTGTGTTATGGCTTGTATTGAGAATGACCATCTTACAGAAAAAAAGTAGCGAGTTTAGCGTTTGATCTGGAGGGGATTTCAGAGAAGGTGAATTTCTCATTTCAACACTGGTGGCTGTTATGGTACAAATTTGTGAACTTTTGGCATTTGGGCTTGTCCAAAAGATTATTTAGTACTTGTTGACTTGTGCGTCTTAGGGTCTCTTCTGGAGAAGTTTTTGAATTTATTATAAAATATTTTAAATAATTTTAACATTAAAAAAGTATTTGTAATATAATTTTAAGCAAGCAAATTCTTAACTTCTTTGATTAAAATCTTTGTTTTTTGCCCCTAGGTGTAAAAAAAATAAAAAAGGCAAAATCGCCTTTATTTGAATTAAGTTTTCATTAAAAAAAAGGGCGTTTGTCCGAAAGAGACTATCTAGCACCGTTATGTAGGTAATACCTCGTCTTGCATGTCGTATTATAGTGCAAGACACTTACACGACGCTGTCTTAAACTGCAAGATAATGGTGTTAAAATATAATTTTAAAAATATATAAGGACATTAAAAAAATAATTTAGTGTTCAAAAAATATAAAATAGATTTAAAGGGTTGGCAAATGAACTAAACTTTGAAATGTCTTATTATATTTCAAGGATTTTTTTATTTAAACTTGAATATGTAAAAAAAAAACTTAATAAGAATATCAATTCAAAGTTTTAAAAATTGGGTTTTTTCAATATTTCAAAAATATTAATAAATAACATTTAAATTGTAGTAAATTATCTAAATATATATATAGTATGGATGCAATGAGGGTCATGTCCCTTGAGTAGTGGCTTTTGGGAAAAACACTAACATGTAAGGACATGTCCTCTAGAATCGGAAGAACACACATTTAGGCTCCAAAGGATTTAAGGAAGAGGTATAACCCTTAGGATGGTCACACCCCAAACCAAAGGAGGGCACCCTTTCATGTCTATTTAAGGGAGCCTTATGTTCTTTCCTGAAGATCCAGAAAATCATAAGTCTTGAGTCACAATATTTTTGTTTTGGAGTCAAGAGAGAGATTCCACCATTCTTCATTGTTCAAGTTCTTGTGAAAGAAGTGTTCATTCTCAAGAAGAATTCAAGTAATCCTGGGAGAACGTTAGCCACAAAATCCGTAGAGCACTGAGGCGAGACTAATAAGTTCTTAAGGGCAGAGGCAACTCGACTTGTACTTAAAGTTTCATAAGTTTTCTACATTTTCCAGGTTTTTTTTATTCTCTAAGTTTTAGGGTTTATGTTTAATATTGGTATGTGAGTGTAGATTTGATTTCATTGTTGTGTTCTGGTTTTGATGTTTAAGATTTGTTTGATGCATGTCAAATTTCGTTTAATAGCACTTAATTCAACAACAAAAATTTATAGATGAATTTTTCCAAGTCTAATACATTTTTCAATCCTACACATCACACCCCCTAAAATAGCTTTAATCAAACTTCCCCCTTCTTTCTCCCTCTCTCGTGCTCCTCCTAACCCGCTCCTCCTAACCCGCGTGCATTGTTTATATACAAGAATTTTATTAATTTTAATCGGAGCAGGTAAAACTTGCGATTGTCCCAAATTATTACAAGAAACACACCCTCTGGATTTGAACCCAAGATCTGAAAGTCAGATTTTAAGCCCTACACCACCAAGCCATGCTCTTTAGGAACAAATTTTACTAATTATCGAACCTATAAAATCATATTTCCATTTTATCACACCTTGACGTTTATTTATGATGTTGCACTCCAAGTAAACCAATCTAAGTCAAAAATTTATTTAAAATTGCCAAACTTATAAGTTTATTTATGTTAGTAATCTTTAGACTATAAAACACACAGTTTAATAGATCCTCATGTTGTTTAGTGAAAAGAATAATTTTCCATCATTTCAGAATCAATCGAAACCCCTATGCTATTAACAAAAATTATGATAATTTTTAACTTTCTTGCGTCTTATACAATTTTATTGAGAGAAATTTTTATTGATTAATTGAGAGTTTTGTCAAATCAAGGGTAAAATAGTAAAAGACAAAGTTGAAAATTAACAAATATTTTTTAACATCACGTAAGTTTTGGTGAGTTTTGAAATATAAGAGAGAAATGACGATTTTTGTGATAAAAGTGGTCTTTGAAAAGAGTGATGATTACCTTTTAGAGGTCCATTTTAAATCCTGAACTTGATGCTGAGTGTCATTCTTCCACGATTTTGAGCTTAAACATAATGGTTTTGTTAGTATTTTCTTTCAATTCTCCGTTTTGGTGGTTTATGCACATGTTTTCTTAATATATATATATTTTTTAGAAAGCTCTTTTTTTTTTTTCTCTCTATTTAAAAATCATAATCTTCTCTTTAAGCCCATTGGTTTATATAGGAGATTTTTAGGTGGAGGTGTCCTTAACGGGATGATTGTTGGTCTGCAAGACTTACACTTATTATGGTGCATCCTGGAACATTATGTGGCATTACACATGTCAGTATGCATGTTTGATTAATCTTTAATACTGAGGTCAACGGATTACTATTAGTGTCCACTAATCTTGGAGAAAGGTATAGTGATGTCATGGAAAATATTGGGCAGAGGAATATATGTGGGGCATCATGACAAATATTGGACAGTGGGATTTAGTTGACGTTAGATTGTTTGGCGTGTTATGCGCCACTTCAGAAAGGTATTTCGAGTTACTCCGGAGTATTCTGGAGCGTTCCAGTTCAAGTTTGGAATACTTCCGGTGTGTTCTAAGGATTTTCGATGTGGAGCTACTCAGGGGCTCGTTCTTTGGTTTGAGACTTACTCCGGAGTGTTTCAGTCTTGAAGCACTGTTAGTTCGGATTACCAACACTTCAGGGTCATGGTGGGGCCACTCTGGTCAAGCTTGGTTTCTCTGGAGATCTTACATACTCTGGGGTGATGTGACTATGGAGCTGGACTCAGGTTGTATCCGGGACTGTTATCCCCGTGGTTGGTTCCCAACTCCTCTTGTCTATTAGTACAACTACACAATGACAAGTGTCAATTTTCTAGTGAACCTTTGTCTACTTATAACAGTTCCATTAAGGAAGCTTGCTGTGGGATGATTCTTTTATGCGTTGACACATGTCCCGGGTGGTAAGGCTAAATCTGAGCACCTACATCCATCCCCCCAATCAGACTATTTATTTGAAATAGACGGTTGCTTAGGATGAGGACATGTGTTGCGGCACTTTTTTACAACAAGCTTGTAGTCGTTTCTGATTAAACATTTCATAAATGTGAGAGACGTATAATAATGAAAGGGAATTAAAATTTTGCATATTTCTCGAAGGGTTTGTGCCCAACAGTGACTATAAAATGAGGGTAAAGGTTTTCAATTTAATCTTTACTGTTTCTTTTTACTTGAATTCTGAATGAAAAGAAAACGTCTTTAGCGAACCTCTATGATACGGTAGAGGTTGAGGAATATGAAGAGGATTTGTATAATCCTCAGGATATTGTGGAAGATGAAATTTTACTTTTCTAGAAACAAATTCAATATTTAACCTTTCATTTTCACCCTTTAATTTTAGAATTTTTACATATAATGACTGTGTCCCCTTTTCAAATGAATCTATCGATACTATTAGGGTTATAAGCCTTATGAGCCATTAATATGTTGTTGACATATGGGCATATTTTTACTCTTTATGACTTATTATCCCTTTATAGCTTGAAATCAAGGGTAAAAGGGTTTCATATTGTTCAAAGTGTAGAGATGAGGTGTTTTATTATCCATTTTCATAGGGGTTTTTCCCTGAAATAAAATTTAAAGAGTGGGGACTTGCCTTTCCTTTGAAAGTTATTGGTGCGTGGAGGAGACCAGAGCACCAGTCCTATTGCATTTTATATACATTTAACAAAGATATTCGTAAGTGTTTTTATTACTCTTAAGGTTTGATTTTGTGTTTGAACTAAATTTTGATTATATTTGTGTGTATTTTACAACTGGAGATGTGATAAAGCCCGTGTTCAATACTCTAAGGGTCAAATATTACGAGAAATATGTATGGTCCTTTGAGAAGGATTTCTCATATCCGAAGTGCCTCTGTAGGAGATTACCCCATGAGGTGATAGTACAAATGGATGCGGTGAAGCACTTCGAATCTGAAGTGAAAGTAGAGAAAGCTTACATTTTAGAGTTCCTAAGACATCTTCGACACCAAATGAAAGCCTGAGTAGATAATGGCCCAGACATTAACTAAGAGATGGTCAAAAGTTATTCAAAAGAATGTACCATATCTCTAGGGTTAATGGAGTTGAGCCTGGACGAATATTGTAGAGTGGTTCCGGCTATCCAGCCTGTACCCCGGGGAAATTTTTTTCGTAAAGCCACTAACTATCATCAGAATATGAGAGAGAAAACATTGGGATATCTTAAAACCTCTTCGGGTAGTAAGGTGGTTTCTAAGCTAGAGAAGAGCAGAGCAATGAACTCTAAGGCTCCCTCGAAATCATATCTTATGATCTTCTCGGGTGTTATAGTGGCTTCTAAGTCAGAAAAAGAAGGGACCAGTAGCTTCAAAGCCATATCGGAGCCCAAAAAGAAGAAAAACATTGCTCCGATGAGGAAGAGGGAAGTGGGAAGGCTCGTCAGACTTCACCTACTCCCATTGAGGTAGAAACAAAAGGTAATATTGGTAGGTGTATATTTACATCCTTATAGGAAATATTCTTATTAATTTTCCAAGTCTAATGTATTATATTTTCTTTGTAGAGACTCGGGAGGAGAGAGCCAAGAAAGACCCGAGTCGGATAATTGCTAGGAGGGAGGCAATTGAGAAGTCTAAGGAGGATGTAATGAAGGCTCCATTCACCTTCCCAATAGTTCCAGCGGCTATTCCGGTATTTGCCTCCCCAGTTCAGAGTATACCGGAGGTCTACCCTGATTTTCCCACACCGGGTTTTCCTCCAAGTGACTCAGCAGAAGTTGCTCCTACAAGAACTTCGGTCCTAGTAGACCCGGCCAAGGTTCCGGTTCGGAACCAGAACCGAACCGGAACCGAACCGGTTGGAACCGGACGGTTCCGGTTCCAACCGGTTCCGGTTCCGGAACCTGACCGGTTCAGTTAGGGTTCTTACCCTGACCGAACCGTTGGAACCGCTGGAACCGAACAGTTCCAGCGGTTCCAACCGTAACCGTACGGTTCCGGTTGGAACCGGAAATAAAAAAAAAATTATTTTCTTGGAACCGTAAGGTTCCACAAGTAAATCTCAATTTTTTTTTATTAATAATAATGACTTAATGAGGTTTAAAATTGCAATACTAAAACATGAATGTCCATATCCTTTTTATAACCAACTCTTGGTTATTGACTTCTTTATATAAGCAATGTGGGACACAATAGCCAAGTAACAAATATCTCACATCGCTTATATAAAGAAAACAATAGCCAAGAGTTGGCTATAAAAAAGATTATATGTTAAAAGAATTTTATAAAAAAATGATTCTATAAAATGACGTGATAGTATGAAAAAACATTACGATTATAGAATTTTTTCTATTTTTTAAAATTTATTATTTAAAAAAAAAACGGAAAGGGAACCGTAAACCGAACCGGAACCGACCGATTCGGTTTACGGTTCCGGTTCCACTTAAGTGTGGAACCGGAACCGGCCGGTTCGGTTCGGTTCCGAACCGGAACCGAACCGACGGCCAGGTCTAGGTCCTAGTTGAATTTGTGACAGCATCTCCAGAGGGACCAAGTCAATAATTTGAGGATGTTCCTGGAACATTAGTTCATGCACCGGAGATGAGCACACCAGAGGTGAGAACACCTCGAGCTGTTAGTGGAGTAAATATTGATAGTTCTGGGGTTGCTGAGCCATCTTCTGAATCAAGTCTTCTCACCTCAGATCTTTCTCTTGGAGCAGTCCTTACCCAGCAGACATGAGTATCGACTTCTCCAACATCTAGAGTGTCAGATGCAATTTCTAGTCTCCAAATGATAGAAATAAAAAAGGAAAGTTACCCAAACTCTGGAGAGGGAAGCTGCTCTAAAATTTACAAGAGTGTCTGAATCCATCCCTACTCTGGCTGGACAAACATGTATTAAATTTTTACCTTAGGCAAAAATTTCTTTCTTTTTCATTTTCCCTTTTCCCTTCTAATTTTGTTTTATTTTAATTTTTTGTTTTTTGTATTTTTTTTTGTAGGGGGTGGTGATGAATTGATTATGGAAACCTCACTTGCCACCGATATTGGAGAGAAGCTAATACTCGTAGGGACCAAAGAGGGGCCATCGGTTCCAATTAAAGTTAGAGAGGAACCTCCTGCTCATTCTTCGTTTTCTCATGTTCAGGGGCGAGCACATCCAAGGTAGGGGAGCCCATAATGTTAATGAGGGCGAGCCAACCTTGACATTTGCGTAAATTCATGTTGCGTGCGAGTGACATTTGAATGACCTTGCGATTTTTGCCTCAAAATTATATTAGAACACTCTAGAGATTGTGCTCTTTATAAATAGACTCATACCCCTTTTTCATCTTCTTCAACCTCACGCCCAAGCTTGTCCACCCATCCATTTTTGGCTCATTTTAACAAGCTCAATATTGTCATCTCTTTCATTTTCAAAAACCTTTGAAGCAAAGTAAGCTTCTTATCCCCTATTTAGCTTTCAATGTACATTTTAGCATGATTTTCAAGCTCACCTAGTATACCCAAGCATGACCAACAAAATCATACATGGTATAGCTTATTATGAGGCTAATCATGCAAAGATGTGAGATTATTTTTGTTGGGACAGTTGTGGAACCCCTAGGGTCGGATCAGTGCACCTAACAGCGGAAATGGGTCTAACCCATGGATATCAAGTATGAGTGTAATTTTAAATCATTTAATGAAATACTATATTCCATTACGAGTGTATATGAAAAAATCAGGTCTGAATCGGAGTCCGGAAGTTTCAGAACGAGCGAAAACAAAATTCCCACGAGCGCTACAGTCTACAGTGCGCGCACTGTAGCGCTGATCACTTATTTTTTTTTATTCTCATTTCACACATTCAGCTCACTTTCCAGTGAGCTGAATGTATTAGGGTGATTTACCCTAATCTATTCTGGTTCTCCCTAAACACTTCAAAAACACCCAAAATTAATTTTTAATTTCAAAACCAACATTTATACATGTTATAGAATAAAAATCAAGTTTTTCAAAATATCAAATATTTTTATAAAAATATAAATTTATTCTAAATACGCACTTGCGTAAATTTTGAATTCAATACACAAACCAAATTAGAATCCCAATACGAAATATCTCGTGAACAATTCTAGGTAACCCAAATGTGGCCAAGTGCTTCTAGAATGGTAGTCATAACTCTAAGCTTTAATCTAGAGTTCCAAACTCTAATTAATTGTTTCATGTCCAACATGAACATCTTTGACCTAATTACAAGCATGTTGTGTTTATACTTCTAAAGTATTCGAACACAATTGATTAGCCTTATTTCAACATTAAGCTATGTAATCATGCATATAATACACAAATGAACATAGTTTAGGAGAAGATCAAACATTACCTAGTAAGCTTGATGTAAGATTCAATCTACTTATCCTTTGTTGAAATTATTGGAAAACCTCCAAGGTGTGCAAACTTGACTCCAAGATCCAATATTGTTTCCAATGCTAGCAAGCTTCACTTCAAGATCTAATCTTGATTTCTCCTAGATGAAATGTTGTAGAGACCTCACAAGCTTCTCTAAACACTTAGACTAATCTCTCTAAGAATTTGCTTGTATTTGAACTTGTAATTAAAACATTCCTAAAGCTTGCTATTTATAGCAAAAATTAGGTAATTTTTAATTAATAAAAGTTGTAATCAACTTTTAAGTGGACTTAATCTAATTTGTCCAAATATGTATAATTAGGTGTGACTAATCTTCATTGTCTCCCACTTTAATTTAATTCAATTAAATCAAGCCAAGGATTAGGAAATGGGTTAGTTAAATGTTTGCCATCTTGATTTAATCCAATTAAATCAAGCCAAAACTACCTATTATTACATACTTACAATTACCATAATATCCTCAGATGGTAGAGATAATTATGATTTTACAATTAAGCCATTGTGTAATTATTGAATTAATCCAATTAATTCAATTAGGTCAAAGTAAATAATCAATGTTATCTAATAACACTTGATTATCTTAGTTGATAATTATAATATCGAATATTATCTTTTATAAAAAATAATCGACTACCCAAGTGCTCAACGAGTACACTTCATATTGAGACTCTATAAGTTCAGACACGTTCTTCATATAAGCCTAGCTAATATGTACGTAGTTCGGCCACCTTCGAATTCGTGAAGAACACAAACGATCTTTCTGAACTATACAAGTCGAGGTCATCACATATGTTTAACAATCCCTCCGTCGTAGGCTATCCGAGTTGTGCTTAGGAAACATAGAATTCACCGTCAAGTTTTTGAGACGCACATCTCATGTCGACATATCCACGATTCTTCATAACTGATGCGATCCACCCTAGGTGATCGACTTTGGCCAAAGATTTAAGAATCGTGACTTTACTAACATGGATACCTAAACCCCTTATGGTACACATATGGGCCGACAGATCCTATCTTGCTTCACACTTGATTACTGAGTGCATCGGTCCACACTCAACGAACATCTAGAGGCCATACCGTGAAAGGTTTCTGACATACATGGCATCAAAGTATGAAGGATCTCACACAAAATCAATGTTATCCTATAGTCAAAGGATTACATATGCTACTCGACTAAGGAGATTCCTATTGACGGTGGTGTGTACTTCCAACTATTAGGAATCACATATGAGTCATTCAGTATTCGCTCCAATGAATACCCACATGTCTATACGAGTTTCCAAAACTCATGGTACATCGCGTTAAACCATTGGAACTCCAATTCCAGTATACGACATGTGTTAGTCTTATAGATTATAGGAATTTGACCGTATTCCAAAACCAACGACTATGAATATTTACTTTAAGAATAGTTTACACCTAGTGTCAAAACTATTCTAAGGTCGATGTCATTCTTAGCATATCTATACATCAATCTAATACGCATAATGACAATACCATTAAAAGGTATGAAATGAAAAATGTAGTTATTTTATTAATAAATAATAAAATATACAATTCGGATTGGCACTCCAAGCACCAACTCCATCAATTTTCATGGATTGTGAAAGATTTGAGATGGGTTAGAACCTAGGGTTTATGTTGAGAGAAACCCATGAAATCCAAACAAGATATGTGTTCATGTTGCGTGACAATGTTGGTTTGAGTATGGGTTTAGCAAGATTGATGATGATTATTATGATTTTGAGTTTGGTATTGGTGTAATCCAAGGTCATGACACATGGGTGTGTTGGGTTGAGTTTGAGATAGCATGTTAGATGATGTTTATGCAGTAAGCATGCTTAATTATTGATATTCGTTATAGTTTGTGCATGGATAAGCTAGGAAGATAAGAAGTTATTTTATTTGATATAGTTGTGTGTGGTTGTTGTAGTAGCGAGGTTTGTTGTAGGTAATGATGTTTGATGTTGATGATGGTGATGTTGTGATTGACCAAGAAAGGTTGATGATCATGATATAATCGTCGAGAGTGTTAGAGACCACGTTAAAATGACTTCTTGAGGATCCGCTGTAGGAATGTCATGACACATGTAAGAATCTTTAGTAGCTTAGCTATAATAGCATCTCGAATAGCTCATGGTGTAATGAGGGTGTTTTAAGCTTCTCTCATCAGCATCATCCATGCATTGTTCACGCATACATATAGTATCATTAATCCTTAAGTATACTAATCATATACCTACCATATGTTTATAGATCCTATGCAGGATGTCTTAGCCAATTCCACGTGCCAGCTCAAGTCTTCAGGATTATTCCCAACTCTGTGAGTGAATGCGATATCTTTTTTTTTCAATCTTATGTTTTTATAGCTCAATGTTTTCCTTTATGAATCTATGAAAATTCAGAATTTATAAAATCATGTTTCAGGTTAGCTATGTTTTTATGATCAGCAGCTCATGGTTTTGTGATTTTGAAAATGTGATAACTTTACATGTTTTTCAAGTTATATTTATGAGCTTATTATGTTACATGGCTATGATTCAACAAGTTTAGTGTATGGTTACAATGCTGGTGAGATTTTCATGACAGCTTTCTTTTAGCGCGCTTTTTATGTGTTAGCCTTATATTTTAAAAAAATGATTGATTTCAAGAAAAGAAAATATTTTCTTTACAGCTCAATTATTTTACAAGATAAAATGTTTATATGTTTTTACTTTCAGCTTTCACTCACTAGCTCGTTCCAACGACTAAGCCCCTCCTCCACAATTTCAGCTTTGGTTGCAGGAATCACAATTTGTCATGGTTGGCATAGATTCCAGACTCCAAATGCTCAGTTCGAATGAGATAGATACTAGATGCAGTCTTAGGGATGCATGGCAAGGTCCACATACATATGTTTAGTTGTCATAGTAGGCCATGGAGCTTAACAATGTCCTATGTATGATGCATGTGTTTAGATGGACTTGTATAGTCACATTGAATAGTTCATGTGTATTTGATAAACATGTATATCATGAGATCATTGTATGTCCATTTGTTGATAGCATTAACAACACATATTTAGCTTAGCTCTTGACATATCACACGTTTAGGTCAGAGGCCACGAAGATGGTATCATCGTCTCTTATCGGTCACGTTCCGAAAATACTGGAGGTGTGACAAGGGGTGGACAAAAAAATAAATAAAACTGAAAAACCTAACCGAACCGGAAAAAACAGAACCGAAGTGATAATTTTTTAATTTTAAAAAATAATTATTTGATATTTTAATTGAAAATCGAAGCAAACCGAATTAGAATAATTTTTTAACTAAAAAAACCAAATTGGACCAAATTAAATAAATAATTTAGTATATTGAATTTTTTAAAATCTAATCATATTATGTTGTTATTTTATAATTATATTTGTTACATTATTTAATTTATTTAGTGTTTAATGATGATTAATTTCATGAAATATTTATAATTTTTTGTTTTGGTTATTATTATTTTTATTTTCCAATATTTTAAATAATTTAAATTATGATTATATCTTATGAAAAACTTTTATTCTTGCAGTTGTGATGATTAGAAGAGTTACAATATAAAAAATTTAAATAAATATCAGATTCATTGAATGTTATTAATTTTATTATTATTATTATTAAAAAAAACGGAATGGAACTGAACTGAACCGATAACTAAAAATAATTATATATATATTTTCTTATAAAAACCATACAGTTATTTTTTTTTTAAAAAAAACTGAATTATTATAATTACAAAGTTTTTTTTTTTTTATAATCATACCAAATCGAACTGCCCTCCCCTAATTTATACACATCAATTTCCTTATTCCTGATGATATTCACCCATGTAAGTGAGTCGTTTCTCATTCATTAATATATATCCCATAGTCTTTAATTTTTTATTATTAAGTTCTTTAACTTACAAATAAATTTCTTTGGTAAGTGAAGAGTTTTTCAATACTGGATTAAGCCAATCCATGTATGCCTTTATTTCAATTTCAACACCCACATAGTTAAATCAGGTTTTAATTTCTTATTCGGATATTTGCTTCACGTCCCTGTAAAATCTTTTATACAAAAAATATATATATATGTTCGATTTATATTTTTAAATTTGTTACGGATGTTACAATATTATTTTAAATTTAAATTAAATATCACTTATAAATAATGTGAACACACAACTCCATATATTATTTTAGGAAAATTACATAAAAATAAAACAAACATGAATTACATGTTGGGGTTTTGGGCGGCAATTTGGGTAAACGCAGTGGAACCCAGAAAATCAAAATTTTCTGATTTCAATAATTTTTTCTTGGGTAATTAAAATCTAATTTAATTACCCAAGAATATTTTAATAACTCAATACTTAAAAACTGAAATTTTTACCCAAAAATCAGATTTTTCAGCAATTACCGTTTAACCCCAAAACTTTATATTTTTGTCATTTTAGTCCAAAATTGTCAAATACAATTCTAATTGATTCCAAATCAATCCCAAAATGATTCATACATGTCCAATACATGCAAATAAAATTTACAACTCAAAGAAACTGATTTTCCAGTATATGCCAAATAGTCCCCAAACATTCAAGAATTTGCAATTTGGTCATTTTTGTTCAAAGCATGTCAAGATCAAATCCAAAAATTCCTAAATTTAATATACCTCATATATACATCAAATCACATCACATATATGAAAAGCCCCAAATTTGGTGAAGGTTATGAATCCTAATTTTATAATTTCACAAATTAACAAAATTAACACCAAATTAATTAAATTCAATACTTTAATTCAATTCCTACGACACCAAACAAGTCTCACCATCATGAAACAACTCAAGAAAAATTCTAGGTCATTTATAAGTGGCTAAATAAATCTAGAATGACAACTTCCATCAAATGGTTAAAAAAGAATGCTTAATAAACAATTTAAAGCAATCTAAAAACATATATATGCTTCCATCTTTCAATAAAGTTCTCAATCATCACACCACATCCACAAAAGAGTAGAGAAGAAACTAAGCTACTCATACAGAAGCCTAGTATGAAAGAAACAATTTTCATAAAGGAAAAAGTAAGAAAAACTTACTAAAATCCTTATTTTCCAAGCTTTTCTTCCTTTTTTCTCCTTTTTTTTTCTCTCTTTCTTTCTTTGTATTTTGAGTTTTAGGGTTCTTTAATTATGAAATAAAAATAAAACAAGGCTTATATTTTTTTTTAATATGGCCGAATATATATAAAAAAAAATACTAGCCAAGTAAATCAATTATTGTTTCATTAATTAAAAGGATAGAGTTAGAATATTTGTGGTTATAAATCATTAATCAAATTAATGTTTATCACAAAATATCCAATTAAATCATGCCATTTAAAACCAATCAAAATTGGCCACTTTATTCAATTAAATAAAAGGCCATTTAGCTTACTTTAATTAAAGTAAACTAGATATTAATTATTTAATTAATTTAATTATTTAACATTTAAATAATCAAATAATTAAATACAAATATCTCAATTATATGTATTATATTTACATTAAATAATCAAAATACATATATTAATAATAAATGTCAAATATCACAATTCGACATTTAATAAATGGCTGAAAGATCCCAAAAGTATGTATCTTCGTTTAACCGTTAAACGACTTATAAATAATCAATATTATTTATAAAAGTTGCCATAGTGCTCTACGAGTATATCTCATTAGTGAGACTTTCTAGGTTCAGGCATATCCGTCACAAAATCCAATTTTGTGTCCATAATCTACACACTCGTAAATTATGACGAACACAGATAAAATCTCTGAACCACACAGGTCGAGGTCACTGCATACGTATAATCCTTCCGTCACAGGTATCCGAATTATGCCAGAGATATAGATATAAACGTCAAATCTCTATAAGTATAATCTCATCGACGGTTCTATTAGCAATCTCTTAAATAACACTTAGAACTGATTTCTACAGTGTACCACGGGCCCATAGATTTAACAGATTGCTAATTCCATAATGGATACCTATGCTCTGTACACAGAACTAACGGATCCTATGTTGATACGCACAAGATATCCTGAGGATCAATCCACACTCAACGAACAAGCGGAGGTCTGGTCTAAATAGATCGGTGACGTGACTGCCATCAAAGTGTGGAGGATACCTCATATATCCACAGTGGTATCTCAAGTTGAAGGATCACTATGCTCACTCAACCCGAGAAGATTCTTATTGATGTTGGTGTATCATCTATTAAGAATCTCTAGTGAGTCATTCAATGTTTATCCGGTATAAACACATACGTGTCTATATGAGTCTCCCGATACTCATGGTTCATTGAGAAACCATTAGAATCTAACATTTCAATATACGACACGTACCAGTCTCAGCGGGTTTAATTTCTGACCAAGTAATTATAAACCTTGACCAGAAACAGTTAAAGAATGATACTGTTATGATACTGCTCAATGTCAGTTGCGACACTTTTTCGCCTGTATCATAACCAATCACTCTATGGTCATTTACGTCATTACCAGATAATAAAAGAATTTATATTATAGAAACTGTTTATTTTATTCATTAATAAAATATATACAATAACATTTACAAGGAAATACATAAGAAATTGGCGCTCAGAGCACCAACCCTAACAAAATCCTCCGCTTTCTCTAGTGCCAATAACGATTGTATCTAATACCCATCGACTTCACATGCTTCTCAAATAACTTCGGAGGTACATTATCTTCACTGGGAACTTTGCACACGACAATGTCACCTCGCGACACAATCTCTCGAATGATGTGGTACATTCATTCCACATGCTTCGATTTTTGATGCGCCCTCGGTTCATTTGCTTGCGCAATGGCACTAGTATTATCACAGTATAACGGAATCAGATTCTCGATACTCGGGATAACTCCCAGTTCTGTGATAAACTTCTTAAGCCAAACAACTTCTTTTGCAGCTTCAGAAGTAGCAATATATTCCGCCTCTGTGGTGGAATCAGCTGTAGACCCCTGTTAGAACTTTTCCAACAAACTGTACCTTCGTTAAGGGTAAATACGAATCCTGATGTAGACTTTCTATCATCGGGATCCAATAGGAAATCAAAATCCGTATACCCATTAACCTGCAGTTTATTTCCTCTATATATGATAAACTTATCATTTGTACCTTTAAGATACTTCAAGATATGTTTAACGGTCATCCAATGGTCATTCCATGGATTGGACTGATATCTACTGGTTACACTAACCGCGTAGCTAATATCAGGCCCCGTACATATCATGGCATAGATAATGCTACCCAAACATGAAGCACAATGCTGATTAGACATTCTAATATTCTCATCTTCTGTTTATGGATAAATCTTCTGCGAAAGATGAATGTCATGTCTGAACTGTATATTTACTGTCTTACAGTTAATAAAATTGTATCATTCTAAGATCTTATTTATGTACGTTGATTGGGATAACCCAATAATCTTACTTTCTCTATCCATATAGAGCTTTATACCCAAGATATAAAAAGTTTCACCCAGGTCTTTCATGGAGAAATTCTTATAGAGGTAAGCTTTGACGCCTTGCATCATTCCTATATCATTCCCAATGATTAGGATGTCATCAACATAGAGAACCAAAAATACTATCATACTCCCACTGGCATTCTGGTACACATAGGATTCTTCCGTATTCTTAAGAAAACCAGACAATCTAATAATCTCGTCGAATCGAAGATTCTAACTTCGCGAAGCTTGTTTAAGTCCATAAATGGACTTCTTAAGCTTACAAACCATGCTTGAGGTTTCACTGGATACAAAACCCTACAGTTGTTCCATATAGATTTCTTCGTCAAGAAACCCATTTAGAAAAGCCATTTTGACATCCATTTGCCAAATCTCACAATCATGATAAACAGCAATAGACAATAAAATTCTTATAGACTTTAGCATCGCAACTGGCGAAAAAGTTTCATCGTAGTCGACGCTAGGTCTCTGCGTGTAACCTTTAGCTACCAGTCTGGCCTTAAAAGTTTCAACCTTTCCATCAGGCCTACGCTTCCTTTTGTAAACCCATTTACTACCAATATGAACAATTCCTTTAGGAAGTGGAACCAAGTCCCAAACTTGATTCTGATGCATAGAGTCTAACTCTGATTTCATGGCCTCTTGCTACTTCGCGGAGTCCATGTCCAACATCGCTTTTCTATAGGTGTAAGGGTCGGTCTCTTTAATTAAGAGAACATCTAGACTTGTTTCTTGTATCAAATACAAGCGTTCAAGAGGTCTAGACACCATTTGGGACCTACGGAGTGTGTGTATGTTGAAGGCTCTTCATCTATTTGAACTTCAGGTTCCTCCACTGGTTCATTGGTTCCAGGTTTTACTTCATCAAGTTCAACCTGTCTATGATCACCTCCTTCAGACACAATTCTACCTCTAGAAATTTTACGAAGCGAGCTACGAACACATTTTGATGCTCGGTATCATAGAACAAATATACTTTCATATTTGAAGGATATCCAAGAAACTAAAACTTTTACCCTTGAGGCGAAAGCTTATCCTACTGAGCCATCATGACATAGGCTGGACAGCCCCAAATCTTAACATAATTAAGATTTGGTTTCCTACCAGTTCATATCTCATATGGAGTTGTAGGAACAACCTTTGAAGGAATCTTATTCAAAAGATGAGCAGCAGTTAAAAGAGCATATCCCTATAAGTAATAGGGCAAATCTGTAAAACTCAACATTGATCGAACTATATCCAATAAAGTCTGATTTCTCCTTTCGGACACTCCATTGTGCTGTGGAGTACCCGGAGGAGTATATTGAGCGAGAATCTCATTCTCCTTTAAATAATCGGTGAACTCACCACTCATATATTCACCGTCTCGATCAGATTGTAGATATTTAATATATTTACCAGTCTGTTTTTCTACTTCATTTCGGAATTCTTTGAAGATTTCAAAGGTTTTTGATTTCTGTTTCATCAAATAAACATAACCGTACCGTGATAGATCATCGGTAAAGGTAACGAAGTACGAAAACCATTGTGAGCGGTGTGACTCATGGGACCACATACATCAGAATGTATTAGTTCCAAAAAGTCAGCGGCTCGGTGTCCTACACCCGAAAATGGGGCTTTGGTCATTTTACCCCGAATGCAAGATTCACAAGTTGGATAAGGTTCAATAGTAAGATCATGTATCAAACCATTCCTAACCAACTGGGTTAGGCGTTTCACGCCTATATGACCCAACATCATATGCCACAATTCAGTATTATTTATATCAGATACTTTACGTTTATTAATTCCACCATTAAAGATTTCTTGTGAGGTATGCAAAATGTAATGACCATGCTCATTTGGACAAACAAGTATCTCAACATTATATCTATCATATAAATATAAAGAACGATTCTTAATATTTACATTATATCCTTCAATATCTAATACAAAAAGTGATATAATGTTCGCAATACATCCCGGTATAAAAAAGCAGTCATGCAACAAAATGCTCCCACTGGGTAGGGGAATCTCGCATAAGCCCACAACAACTACATCCAGAGAGTCGCCACTCCCGAAATGCAACTACATCTCCCCAGATTTTAGCCATCTACTTTCCTTCAGCACCTGCAACGAATTACAAATGTGAATTGGACAAGCCGAATCTAAAATCCAACTGGATGGCATAGCTTCACAAGCTCATGAGATATCAATAATGGGAAAAATAAAAGTACCTGAAGTAGATGCTCTTTACTTTCTGATCTGGGCCAGGTATTCAGGACAGTTCCTCTTCCAATGGCCGATCTTGTTGCAGTGGTGGTATTTATCTTCGGCAGCTCTCTTGGTTTTAGTTATCTAACCCTGTGGTGGAAGATTTGTACCCTTCATTTTCTTTCCTTTCTTATTCTTCCCTTTCTGTTTAGATTGGGAGGAAGCAGGAAGAGAAGTGGGTTTAAGAGGGCGAGTCGGTATTCCCTTCCTCAAATCTTCCTCTGCAGTTTGCAGCATCTTATGCAGCTCCTGGTAAGAACAACTAATCTCGTTCATATTGAAATACATCAAAAATTGGCGATATGATGGTGTGAGAGATCCAAGTATGACACTTCGTCCTAAAGTGTCATTGAGAGGGAAATTATAGCGCCTCAATTATTCGATCAAATCAATCAGATGAAGCACGTGATGGCTCACAGCCTGTCCCTCTTCCAATTTTTCATGGAACAGTTCCATTGCAATTTTATGAACTGAGACTCGTTCTTGGTTCATAAAAGACTCTCGCAGCCGCATCATCATAGTATATACGTCAGACAATCCATAAAATATTACCTCTTAAGCTTCGGTGCCAAGGAACTGAGAATATATGATTTGAATCTTCTATCATCATCTCTCCACCTTTGGAGAGTCTCATGTTCCTCTGGTGTTGCATCATCCGCTATGGCAAGTGGCAACGAACCTTCTAACACATATTCCATTTGCTCAGACCCAAGAATAATTCTCAGATCCAAGTCCCAATCTGTAAAGTTTTCGGCGCCTTTAAGCTTGTTCGTATCAAGTATACGAGCAAAAGGATTAGAAGCAGGTGTTGCCATCGTAAATCTATCATATAGATAGCGAAAAACGGTTAGCATTACATAATATAAAAATAAACAAAGCATAAATAGATCATAGATTTTTAATCTAAAAATGCACATCCCACTATTACATGCAATACTGTAATCCCCAAACAAAATACAAACAAACAATTAATCAAATTAAATATAATAGTGCAAAGGTGGATCCCATGAATATAATTATGCTCACAGTTTTGGCATGATCTCGCCTACGTATATTCATTAGGTAGACAACTCATTGTCAATCACTCAATAGTGACTCTTGGGTTCCGGTCTTGGTCGTTTCTCATTGTGACAACTTTAGCACATTCACAAGGAGGCGTACCAAGGTTAAACTTGTCAATGATAAATTCAAGATACTTGCGTAGTCCTGACAGCTTTGGTACGTTCAGGATTTCCGCTTTCGCTTGAACTTATCTAATATCACATATATATTTGGTATGGATAAATTTCTATCAACTACACCCTCACTGCTTTGGCACGATCTCGGATGCAGCCATAGAACAGATATCCACAAATCGTATTGACAAGACGGGCCAAGAAATATGCATCCAATGCATATTACTTTTAAAACATTATTAACTATGGATTTTCCGCAAAGATGATATGTATTTAATTTAATCAAATTAAATAAATACAAGTATGTATAAAGTAAGAACATAATTAAACATTGAATTTAAAGGCATATTCATATTATGTGTTCAGGTTCAGACCTGCTCTGATACCATTTTTGTTGGGGTTTTGGACGGTAATTTGGGTAAACGCAGCGGAACCCGGAAAATCAAAATTTTCCGATTTCAATAAATTTTTATTGTGTAATTAAAATAAAATAATTTATTTTAATTAATCAATCAATACTTAAAAACTGAAATTTTTACCCAAAAATCAGATTTTTCAGCAATTACCGTTTAACCCCAAAACTTTGTATTTTTATCATTTTAGTCCAAAATTGTCAAATACAATTCTAATTGATTCCAAATCAATCCAAAAATGATTCATACATGTCCAATACATGAAAATATAATTTGAAACTCAAAGAAAGTCATTTTCCAGTATTTTCCGAATAGTCCCCAAACTTTCAAGAATTTGCAATTTGATCCTTTTTGTTCAAAACATGTCAAGATCAAATCCAAAAATTTCCAAATTTAATACATCATATATACATCAAATCACATCATATATATGAAAAGCCCCAAATTTGGTGAAGGTTATGAACCCTAATTTTATAATTTAACAAATTAACAAAATTAACACCAAATTAATTAAATTCAATACGTTAATTCAATTCCTACAACACCAAATAAGTCTCACCATCATGAAACAACTCAAAAACAATTCTAGGTCACTTATAAGTGGCTAAGTAAATATAGAATGGCAACTTCCATCAAATGGTTAAAAAAGAATGCTTAATAAACAATTTAAAGCAATCTAAGAACATATACATGCTTCCATCTTTCAATAAAATTCCAAATCATCAAAACTCATCCACAAAAGAGTAGAGAAGAAACTAAACTACTCATATAGAAGCCTAGTATGAAAGAAACAATTTTCATAAAGGAAAATGTAAGAAAAACTTACTAAAATACTTATTTTCCAAGCTTTTCTTCTTCTTTTTTTCTCCTTTTTTTTTCTCTTTCTTTCTTTGTATTTTGAGTTTTAGGGTTCTTTAATTATGAAATAAAAATAAAACAAGGCTTATAATTTTTTTTTAATATGGCCGAATATAAAAAAAAAAAAAATACTAGCCAAGTAAATCAATTTTTGTTTCATTAATTAAAAGGATAAAGTTAGAATATTTGTGGTTATAAATCATTAATCAAATTAATGTTTATCACAAAATATCCAATTAAATCATGTCATTTAAAACCAATCAAAATTGGCCACTTTATCTAATTAAATAAAAGGCCATTTAGCTTACTTTAATTAAAGTAAACTAGATATTAACTATTTAATTAATTTAATTATTTAACATTTAAATAATCAAATAATTAAATACAAATATCTCAATTATATGTATTATATTCACATTAAATAGTCGAAATACATATATTAATAATAAATGTCAAATATCACAATTCGATATTTAATAAATGGCCGAAAGATCCCAAAAGCATGTATCTTCGTTTAACTGTTAAACGACTTATAAATAATTAATATTATTTACAAAAGTTGCCCTAATGCCCTACGAGTATATCTCATTAGTGAGACTCTCTAGGTTCAGGCATATCCGTCACGAAATTCAATTTCGTGTCCATAATCTACCCACACGTAAATTATGACGGGCATGAATAAACTCTCTGAACCACACAGGTCGTGGTCACTGCATATGTATAATCCTTCCGTCATAGGTATCCGGATTATCCCAGAGATATAGATATAAACGTCAAATCTCTATAGGTATAATCTCATCGACGATTCTATTAGCAATCTCTTAAATAACACTTAGAACTGATTTCTACAGTGTACCACGGGTCCATAGATTTAACAGATTGCTAATTTCATAATGGATACCTATGCTATGTACACAGAACTAACAGATCCTATCTTGATACGCACATGATATTTTGAGGATCAGTCCACACTCAACGAACAAGCGGAGGTCTGATCTAAATAGATCGGTGACGTGACTGCCATCAAAGTGTGGAGGATACCTCATATATCCACAGTGGTATCTCAAGTTGAAGGATCACTATGCTCACTCAACCCGAGAAGATTCTTATTGACGTTGGTGTACCATCTATTAAGAATCTCCAGTGAGTCGTTCAATGTTTATCCGATATAAACACCTACGTGTCTATATGAGTCTCCCGAGACTCATGGTTCATTGAGAAACCATTATAATCTAACATTCCAATATACGACACGTACCGGTCTCAGCGGGTTTACTTACTGACCAAGTAATTGTAAACCTTGACCAGGAACAGTTAAAGAATGATACTGTTATGATACTGCTCAATGTCAGTTGCGACGCTTTTGCAACTGTATCATAACCAATCACTCTATGGTCATTTACGTCTTTACCATATAATAAAAGAATTTATATTATAGAAACCGTTTATTTTATTCATTAATAAAATATATACAAGAGCATTTACATGGAAATACATAAGAAATTGGCGCTCAAAGCATCAACCCTTACATTACAATCTATTTATAAATGATAAGTTTAATCTATTACATCTATTACTTATGATAAGAGCCTCGAGTATCGCACGAGTCGTCATCTAGTCTATATTAATATATAAAAAGCTAAATAATCACCTTCAAAGTTAGCAAGTCCACATCAGCTCCCTTACCTCTAAAAATGTCCTCCTATGCAAGGGAACCATTTACCTTTTAATGCCATCAGTCATTACCACATCAGCTCACTTATCTCTAAAGATGTCATCTATGTAAGTGGGTCCTTTCACATTCCTTGATATCATTAATTTTTTACTATTAAGTTTTTTAACTTGTAAAAAAAAAAAATTAACTTTTTAGCATTCCAATATTTCACATTTTCTACTATTAATATTTTACTAATAAATGAGCTACTAATTTTTTACTAATAAATGATCTTTCACATTCCCAAATAATTAATGTTGTAAGTGAAAATCAATTTTAAATATTTTTACTAGTAATATCATTTAAAATAAATTACACTTATAAATAATGTGAATACACAACTCAATGTATTATTTTAAGAAAATTACACAAAAAAAACAAGAATTAAAATATATTCACAAATAACAAGAATAATTTATTACGTCTATCGTTTATAATACGAAACACGCATATCGCATGTGTCCTCATCTATTATGTATTAATTACTCAGAATTACATCAATATATGGTGGAATCAGGTATAAATCTTGAAGATCATAAATAGAATTAAATAAATATCATTTTCAATAAAATTATATATATATATATATATCATCTGATATATTTAGTAGGCTTCCTAGTTAAAATTTGGGCTCAGTACATTTATTTTCATTGACTTTACTTGTATCAACTGAGTTCGTTTTTGAAATCGTTAGAAATCTCACCACTAAACCATCTCTTCCGGGTTTAAACAAAGCATGTAAAATCTCTGACTGTCTCAGGCTCTTACAAGAAACGCATTCTCTGAATTCGAACTCAGGACCTCAAGGTGAGATGCTAAACCATACATCATCAAACCACGCCTATTGGGGACGTATCTACTGAGTTCCTTATATCGTTAATCACATAGTAGAGTTATAGTGAACGTGTCACTTATTGAAAAATTTATGTTTCAGAATTTAAAGCATAGTGTCTCTGTAAAATTAGAAATGAATGGTATTGGGGAAAAAATAGAGTATATGAGCAGTGAGCTTAGATGCTCCTGTGCAGCATAGAATGATCGCTACAATACTTTTGAGAAAGTTTTACTTGTTAGCCCTTGAATAATTGACAAAATTGTAAAATTTTACAAAAATATTATTATGTCACAATTTGTCCAATTTTAAGGCCGACCCTGATATCCTCTGAACCCATGTTATTTTTAGATTTTGAGGACCGGCTCTGCTAATCTCAAGGATTCAGCTAATAGTGAGATCAAAATATGATTACATGTTCTTATCTTTGTTGCATCATGACAAAATTTGAAGTAGAGTTCAGTTCATTAACCAAAGAATCACTATGCAGAAATGAATTGTCTGAGAGAAGAACTGGAGCAAAGTTTCCAAAATGTTTCACAAATCTTTACCGACCGTAGAGAAGACATCCAACTGATAGATAGCAAAAGCACTAAACCTTCATCCCATTTCGTATATAAATAACAGTTGAGTTAATATATTGCTGTAACAAATAAAAGGACAACAACAGAGAAGGAAAAAAATAATGAATGCTACTTTCAATTTCTTAAGTACATATTGATCTGACTTTGATTATTATCAAGTGGACAAAGAATGAGTGAGTAGTTCATTAATAGAGCAAACCTACCCTGTGACTGATGGCTTAGGTGGAAAAAAATGTGTTCTGGGTTTCTGGCATGAAATCTCACGCAATGGTTACTTGGATCATTTCCATGCTACTGCATCAATCTCATCTCTAGCAGATTTGTAAAGTTCGAGCCTTTTAGCGAGGGCGGCCCTCCTGTCCATGAGCTGCGGGTCCTCATCCAACATTTTACCAAGTCGCTCCTTCTGCATATAATGAAGAACAACGTTGCTGTCAGATTATGAAGACAAAGTACCCCCAATATACTCACATTATCAAAAGTGAACAAATTGATAGACTACTTGGCTAGTATCATAATGTCAGAATTGGCCAATATTGTTATAGCGATATATCTGAGATATCTAAACTAAAATGTCAACCTAGTTATTCTAAAAACTTATCATTGTAAGGTCTCATACTTTTTTCTATACTTCTATGCTTTCTTAATGTATAATAATAAGTTCCTCGGAGTTTTAAATACTGATACCAAATGTCACAGCTAGGTTAATTACTATGAACTCAACCTTTACCTTGGCTTGCAATGAATTGTAGATCTTAACAGATTTGTACATCTTCTTTATACACGTGGACACTGATGCACAGTTGCGCACAGACACGCATATAGTGGTATGGATCTATTAAATATGCATGCATCATATTTACATATGTATGTGTTCATTCAACTGTTTCACTGACCAAATCACTGGCTGATTTCTGCTCATCCCATATGGCGACATGGGGGCGTAAAAAGGAAAGAGATATTCTTGTTCTCATCTTCTTGAACAGAATAAAATCTTAGAAAATAAAATAATTGAATGAAAATTGAACAACATAGGGGAAGATCAAAATTCTTCAACGAGAACGGAAAATATCAAACTTATGTTGGAAAGAAAAAGAGATAAATCTATCGGGATGTTCTAACTTCTCAGTCAAGGTAAAGACTGTGACAAATTCCTATTGCCATTTTATCCGTTCTTTCTTTGTCACTATAATGAATTCACAGGTAATATCTACCTTAGCTGGTAAGGCTCTCTTATAGGTGTACAAGAGGCCTAGACACCGAATTAGGGAGGGTGGGGATAAGGTTGCAGATGAAAACACACACACACACACATATATCAAAGACATGCAATCTTTCTCTCCTTTGCTTTTCCTCTGTATAATAAATGTAGTCAAAATACTTTACCTCCTGCCTCCCAACATGTGCATAGAATTGGTTTAGCAATGATCTCTTGGCGGCAAGTACTTGACAATATACCACAGCCTTGGGAATAGAGTTCTTCAGTGTGTCGCAAACCATACCTATATAACCTCTGACATTTGACCCTATATAAAGATTACAAAATGTGTCAGTATCTGTCAATCGAGTTTTACTTTCTAGTGGCAAAATTTATTCATTTTACATTGTCATCTTGAGACTCGCATTTTGGGAACATTAGTATAAAAAATGTTTAAACATGAGAAAATGAATGTCATAGTTCATGAGACCTAAAGTTGAATACAATAACACACTCAATACAGAAGCCAGAAAGCGAGAAAGAGAGTGTCATACAGATAATTATAGGGAGTATTACAAGGCTTCCTAGGTTTCAACCTCAATACAGCAAGGTCTCCAAAGGTTCATTTGTGACAGCTGGGTCCTTTTCATGGCACAAATGACAAACTTTGAGTATAGGATTATACTGTAATTTTTTTTTGTATAAGATCATCTGGTGTGGACCCTCTAGCCCATCTCTCTCTTTTTGCACTTACTTTTGATAGATATAAAATTATTTGTTTTCTTATCCAAAAAAAAAATAATAATAATGTACATCTGACTTGCTGTCACAAGAAGAACCTAGCAGTCACAAACCAAACCTTTGAAGACGTAGCATAGTTAAGCCAAACACAGTATAACAGACACAATATAAAATATTGCATGTCTAATAACAAAGCAATGCATACCAATTCTACTAAAATGATAGTCAGAATAACGTTCTGGATTTTGTGGTCCTGGTGGGGGTGCATTCTTCTCGGGTGCATTCTTGTCAGATGCACTCCTCTCAGGTTGACTACTAAGCTTCCGGAAAAAGTCAACTGTGAGGTAGCTAGACTCCATATCCACCAGCCTTAAAACTGTTTTCCGGCTTTCATCACGGAACTTTTCCAAAGCATCTGTTGCTGCAGAAGCTATGTCAGATTGAAGAGTGGGAAACCGCTTTAACTCCTGCAGTTGCCATGAAATAGTACTGATATGAACTAATTTCTTCTAATCCAAGACATAAGCACACAAGTAGTAGCTAAAAAGAAAAATTCCAGCTTGACTCCTTCCTGAAACAGTGCTATTCACTTGGGAAGAAACTAATTTCATCTCAGAAACATAATTATGTTACTTCTTCTATGCATACATACTCTGCACTCCATGGAATCAAAGAAAAGTGTTCTGCCTCTACATCAATGTGGATTTAAGTAGTTGCGTCTAACTCTTTAATAAAGTGTATCAATAGGGACAAGGACGGAGCCTTAACTCTAAAATAAAATAATATGTACTAAAATAAAATAAACATTTAAAAAAATAATAATGTATATTTAAATTTAAAAGATTTAACATATTAAAATAAATCAACATATATTTACAATTATTCTCTATGCGTTTTCCATATGTTGTTAACGTTGTATGACAATTTTATTTTCAACACTATTAGATAAATATTTTTCTTTATATATAATCAAGCTATCATTCATCGACTTTGGTTGTTGCAGATTAAAACAAAAAGTCTGTTTTGGGAATAATAATGATATGTGCAAAACACTATGCACAACCATATGTTTTTAGAAAAGCACTAAACGAAAGAATAGAGTAATTTCATTTTTCATAAATACACATGGTTGAGCAAATATCATTTTTCTTTGATATTTTTGAAAGTTTGTTATTTTATGAGCCGTATATAAATTGTCTTTAAATAATTATGGGCGATTTATTAAATCAATATTTTGTAACAATTATGAACAAAATAGACTTAGTTATTTATTGGAGGCTTCACAAGAATTTATTAGGGATTATATAAAAAATTATACTATTAATATTTTTTTTTTTTAAAGAAAAGACAAAATATCCAACCCCCTCTAGTCACAAAGGAGCTCCGTCCCAGAATAGGGAAATAGTTTTTCTAACCAACTCTTTATTAACATTATCAAATTCTACCCAAAATTTGTTACAAAGAACTAAATATGATTCCACATGCACAAATTTTATTTAAATCTACTGCATAAGTTTTCACGAATTAAGATTTGCTTACCTCTGTTTCGGCCATCGATTTCCGTACAAGTTCTTTCAATACAAAATGCACCTGAAGAAGGCAATGATACATAAAACATTTAATATAAAGAATGAAAGCTGAAAAATAGATAAATAAATAAATAACAATAAGAAGAAGGATTAAGTTCCACATTGGTCCCATGTGTTCGACAAAAAGATTAAGAAAAAAGTTATACTTTGGAATACTTAAAGTTCATTCCATTTTTTGATACTTTAGTCACTGGGTGAACTGCTGTTACTTCCTGTCAGTAGTCATAGGGGGTATTCAGGTAATGCCTCTCATATAAAGGGAAAGAAAATAATCCTGTGGGTCACATGTGAACGACAGCGCCGCATGGCCAATTCAGTATTGAACTCCATTCACGGGATTATCTACAAACTAGTTTGGAAACTAAACCTAATCTTACAAGTTTAAGCTGATGGGTAAAAGCATAATAACAGTAAATTATGCTCTAACTACTCCACCTCTCTTTCCACATAAAGAAAGTTTATTATATGTTAGCAAATAGATGTTAAGGCCTGCATTTAAAAAAAGAAAAAAAAAAAAAAAAAAAAAAAAAAAAAAAGGAGGTTTTGTGGCCTGATATAATTAATTAATCACATTGAACCTAAATCAGCACATGGAAATTATTATATAAAACGCGATCTAATATCACCTTTTCTTGGGGGAAACCTGAAAAGATGCACTAATAGCCATAAAGAAGTAAAATGATAAAATTTGGAACAGCAAAAGTAAGAATATTACAGCATCCACAGAGGCTTCGGCTGGGCCTTTGAAGTAGCTGATAGATCCATCAATGAGTCTTCTGTAACCTTGTTCTGGAGCAATTAAATGTGGCTGGTAACCATCAGCCTCTGAAACAACTTTTTGGACATTTCTTGTTGAGAGATGGCGATCAAAGGGGAGCTTTTTTAAGGCAGCCGGCAGTTGATGATCAAAAACTCCATATATACGGTCACCCCCAGCCCTCCTGAAATAGTAATGAATGACATTGTAAAGAGACTCTTCAGAAATACGCTATAACAAATTGCATAGTCAACGCATTTCACAATCTTCAAACAATGTGATGTTACAATTGCAGCACTTTCTATGATAGTATTATTTTCTTCTTTTGCCAAATAGGCAAACACAGAAACAGATTGGCTTTGATATTCCATTAAAAAGTCCATCTTAAGAGCTTAAGCCAATATGTGGAGAGTCCGGGCTGTCAAGCCATTGGACAAGCAGCCCCATTGAATATTAAACCAATGCGAGATATTTTAAAGGTATATTTTAGCACTTCCATAATTTTCATGATTTTCTATCAAAGTTAACAACTGCAAATAAGACAGAATACCTGCTTCAAGTGCAACCACTATTTCAACACATCTACCTTATAAATTTACTAGAATTTGTTAAATAGAACCGTCTATAACAAAAAAGCCAATCCTCCTATCCACCAGTCTTACAGTTTTTGGCTTTTGCAAGAGAATGCCATATTCAATTCAAATATTTGCACCTTTAAACAAACAAAATATTCGTAATACAAATAGTTGTTCAATGATCTTTTCCATGTAAACTAAAAGCCAAACTAAAAACTTTACGTGCTCATATTTTGAAAAGATTAAATTTCCAGAGATGGGTAGAGATGTTATTGGAAGTTAGATTCTAGAGAGAGATATAATCTTTGATAAATGGATCCAATCTTATTTGATATATCTAGATCCACAACCTCACTATCAGGTAGGTGATAACCAATTTTCACAATCCTTGTGCAAAAGCTTTTTTGTGAAAATTTTTACTGTTCCCTTTCTCATAAAAGTTAAAAGTTAATCATGTCTAACAGATTTAAAATGAAGATATTCACATATAATGTAGCGTTTGGACAAATTAACAGACTTCCTAGGTTGACTTAAGTACCATGTTGGAGTGCTTGACGTCACAAGTTAGGTATAAAAAAAATTGAATGCTATCTTCTGCGAATTGCAACTTTCTTCACCCAGTGAATCTTTAACATGTTAATATACCTAGAGGAGCATATATGTCCTTTAAAATAGATTAATAAGAGTTATAAAAGCTGGATAGTCATGAATGCAAAAGTCCTCCATAAAGGACGATATCACAAGATTTAAAGCACTAGTCAATAAGAAAGGCAGAGAAGAATTAAAAAAGGCAAAGTTAGGCATGAATGCAACAAAAATATATTATTATTGCTAAATATTTGATGGAAATGTATTTTTTTATTCCTTTGAGCATGATTTTCACCCCAAAAAAGTTGGAATTATACGGAGCACCAGAAAACCAAATAATTGACTTTGAATGTTAGAAAGATGTTTTGTAATGTTGATCAAACAAACAATATTTCAAAAGCAAACCTACACAAAATTATTCAATTATGAACTGTCAAGAAAGGAAAGAAAAAGGCCATGAGATTACCCTCCATCAAGGTGTTCCTTGAAGACACGCTCAAATGCACGGCACATTTCTAAGATTGTGTACAACTGAGCCTGCTCAGACAGAATAGGTTATTTGAATAAGTGACCAAGAAACAATTTTCTTGCCAATCAAGTAAACTATTTCCCATAGGTCTAAATCATTACCCCTGAGTCCACTGCAATAGGCCTGCCAATCCTGTCCAGCTCTGCATTAAGCTCATCAATATTCTTATTTATTAAAGCAATAATACTTGGTATCCGCTGCCTGATAACTACTTCTAAATGCTGGTGAGGGAAAAATGAAACAACAATTCAACATGAGCAAGTTTTCATAGCTTTAGAAAATAACACACTTGGGTAGTTTAAGGCAACTATACTGAAGACTATGTGGAAGGGGAAAGACCTTAGACAATAGTTTTGCTAGATACTCAGAGCCCATTTTACTAGCCAAATGTCCATATTCGGGACTAGTTTCAAAATATTCACGCTCCTTCCGACGAGCAGCAATCATGTCAACATTCTTGTTAATATCAGCTTGTGAGCGATTCACAATTCCAACCCAGGGATGTTGCAGCCTGTATGACCTTCCTTCAAGAACCTAAATTATTTTTGCAAATTAACTTGTGTTTATTTTTTATGAAATTACGGTCTAAGCAGCTACTGCATAGTGAATCCATACCTCCAGAGCATTGGTTCCCTTGTCCATTAGATCAAGTTTTGTTACCACCCCAAATGTTCTTTCACCTAAACATAAAACATAATGCAACCATGAACATCTTCATTTGTTATTTTTCTTATTGCAAAACAATGGTTCAGAAGAAACCAACTATAGCCTTAAACATATGGAATCTAATCCACAATACCTGCCGGATCAACTTCTCTGGCCAGCTTTATAGCATCCGAAGTGGCAATATCTTGATTAGCAGGGGAAATAGCCAGTATAATGCAGTTAGGCTACAAAATCCAAAAATTAAATTTCTTTATTAGCTGAAGAGAGAGCCCACATAATGCAGTTAGGCTATAAAAACATAGAAAGGACAATTGATTATTTTCAAAACACAAATAAACCGTGTCTATATAGCAACATCTTCCAAAAAGAGGCCAAAAAAAAAAAGAAAAAGAAAAAGAAAAAGAAAAACAGAAAAGAAAGAACAAAAGTAAGCCCCAAAGAAGTCAAACGGATAGCCAACTGAGGGATAAGGACTCTGAAGTGCCCTCCAGGGCGAGGCTAAATCCTAGATTTACTCTCTATCTTTTGAATTACCAGTACCATCATGCTAGCACTATTTTTTAAGGATTATTATCATTTCACTACTTCAAGTATTGAGAAATAACAAATGGATACAAAAGGTATTGAAGTGTACCATTTTAGTACTGCAGTAAAATGTAAGGTTTTAAAAAGATATAGTAGTAAAATATAAGGTTTTGTAGTAAAATGTAATTTTTATAAAGATGTAGTAATAAAAGGTTACACCTAAATACTTCTTGTACCCACTTATTATTTTCCAATATCTAAAGTAGTGAAATGATAATAACCCTTTTTTTAAAAAAAATGATGACCGAGTCAAAAGTTTAAGAAACGGAACATCTAAAGCCATCATTGCAACCCAAAAAAGAAATTCAGTATCACAGAACAAAGCAAATGTACCCATCTGCATGTTATCCATTATTTTATCTTGTGGAAAGTATATAACTTTCATCAAATGTAACAGATTCTCACCTTCTCAACATAAGAACGAACCATATTCTCAATATCTTCAACTATAGTATCTGGCTGCCCCTCTAAAAGAGTCAAAATTACATGATTGCGTGTCAGAATACGTTTTCGTATTATTGAAAATCAAATAAAGGAATTCATTACCAAAAGTTCCAGATTCAAAAAAAGTAGTGTTCTAGAAATTACCTACAGCAACCTTTGTCAAACCAGGAAGATCTATCAGGGTTAAGTTAACAACTGCCAAGGAAAAAAATGAATTTAATAGACATACAACCAAACTGAGTAGAGTCCAAGAGATCAACCCATATATTCATCTCCTAAATAATGAGAATTTACAAAAAGGGCATCTTGTGATGGAAATTATTAGAGAGTAAAACCGACAAGGGCAAATAAGCAATATTCAGTGAACTATTAAATGTAGCAAGCTGTTAAGAGGAAAAATATTTACAAACCGTTTGGGGAGTATATGCTTAGTTGAATTGGAATGTTAGATATCTGCTTTGACTTTCCAGTTATGCGATCAGTTTCATCTGCAATCTCTTTGCGCACGGCAGCTGCATAAAAAACAAAGTGCTTATGCTTGTTTTGTATATACATGAAGATTTAAAAAATGTAAAAGAAAATAGAAACTGGTATTTTGTTGATGTAGTGACATGATTATACCGTAAACATAATTCATAGAAAGAAATAGAGAATACAGAGGAAATGCTAATCATCATAGATAGAGTTTGACATTGCACAGAAAAGTAAAAGACAGAAAAAATAATGAAAAATGTCAGCAAGAGCAAACTCAAAGTAGTGCAATGCATTGTCTTATTGCTCCACATACCACATTTGGGGAAATGACTATTCGAACCAAACACGAATGCCAGTGAGAAACTAACCCAAATGTTCTTATGGTCACGATACATGATTACCATTATATGATAGAATAATCAATCACTTGCTTATTATCCAATAATAATGTAGTGGAAAATTAAAATATTGTATTTTCTTGCAGTGGAAAGATCTTCTGTATGCTTCTGTCAGTCTATACGCTGCCATTCTCTAGACAACTTATAAGCTTGCATATAATACAGAAGCAGTTCCCGAACACCCAAAACTCATCCTCAAATTAAACACTGCGGCCACTAGACAACATTCATTCTCGAAAGGATTAAGCAACAATCAAAAACAATTCTACAGTAAAGAAGTCTCATCGTTCAAATGGAGTGGAACTGAATAGATATCATCATGCTTAAAATTCAGAAAAAACTCAAGTAAGAAAGCCGGAGAAAAAGGAATTAGATTTGTATAAACAACCAGAAACTAAGTCTTCATTTGAGAGCAAAAATCAACAAACAAATTAATACTTCTAGGACATAACAGCCATAGCTAAAGGGAAAAGCCATGATCTAAAAACTTAACATACCAAAATCAGTAAACTTCTTCCTCGGTGCATGAAGAAACTCTGCATATTCAGTTCCCCCTTCTGTCTGATGAAGTTGCAGCACTAATGGCCTCCTTGTGACAATACCTTTTAATTAAATAAAGATAAGATTAGAAGAAAGTAACTCTATAAACAAAGAAACAGATTATTCTTCATTGAATAACTAACATGATTAAGCAACATAATTCACATCCAATAAAGCACTGGCTCACTTAAATTGAGTACTAATAAGTACACAGATTATGACCACTTGAGAAGTCACAATTCGTGTAGTTTGTCAAAAGCTGCACTAAGCTGCCTACAGAGTGTCGAAATTTGTGCATTAAATTGTACTTAGTTTCTTCATATGAGATGGGACCTAATGAAATGAAACCAACATTCAAGGGAGTAAATACATCCAACAATATAAGCATTCATCGCCAAAACCCCATAATGACAAGATCCCTCATGTCAAATACTTTCATTTCTTCCATTTTCTCACAAATCAAACAAAATTACAAATAACAATCAACAGCATAAGAATCTAACATTACCGGATCCACGAGGCAGAAAATCTCTCCCGACAACGCTTTCCAAAACCGAAGATTTCCCAGAACTCTAAAACGATACACCAAAACAAAAAAACAAAAAAAAACAAAAATCCAGATCAAAAACAAGAAAATTACAACCACCCAGATGCCAAAATCTAAACTGTTAAGGAAAAAAGAATCGTAGCTATTAAACCTGGCCACCAACAACAGCAACAGAAGGCAGAGCCTCCCAAAGGGACATGCCCTCTCCGCCATGATCACCTAAGACAGTGCAAGCTCGTTGAATTTTGTTGATAAGACCAATCAAGCTCGTCATTGTAGCCATTTTTTCCTTTTGTTATTGGATCAAGAAATGTGAAGATTTGGATCAGAGACGAAAGACAACGTGGGATCAAAGATCCAGATTGGTTTGGTGCAGAGGAAAAGCAAAGCAGAGTCCAAAGAGACCGATTGACAATCAATGGGAAAAAGGTTGTATCCAGATTTTAGTAGTTGTTGCACCATTTGCATTGCATTATGGAACTGTATTTTGTCTTCTATGTGTTTTTTTTTTTCCTTAATAACTATGCTAAAATGTTTGAATTAGTAATTTAGTATTGACAGTCAAAAAAAATTATCATCAAAACACTTAATTAATTATTTATGAGCAATCATATGCCCACAAAAAAATAATACAAAAATTAGCATAAAATCATTAACAGCCAAATAATATTTAATTAGCAAAAATGCTACACTTACATACAATCTCACTTACAAAAATTACACCCCTCTCACTGTAGCTACAGTGATTACTGTAGCAATCACTGTAGCTACAGTGAGAGGGGTGTAGTTTTTGTAAGTGAGATTGTATGTATGTATATCACTGCTGTTTAATTAGAGGATAGATAATTTCAGAAATGATATTCTTACTGACTTTTCTACACCGTTTCTTCCAGAACGGCAGCTCTGTCTGCGTTTTGGTTTAAAAAAATTTACCCAAGGTTTGCGTATCCCGTTTGCCAAATACCTCTAGAATCAACTTTGCCCTAATTTGAAATTGATATCATTTCTCCTAAATCAATTTCAACGGGCATTTGCGGTTCAGGAAGGGGTTTTCTTTTCTTTTCTTCAGTTCGTCGTCCACCGTCGTGCCGGAGCTGGAGCCACGTCGTCCACGTGCAGTCCGTCGCCCAGAGTTGGAGCCACGTTGTCCACTCCATTGACCGTCGCGTCGTCCACCGTGCTCTTCCGGGAGAGATTTTCTTCTCTTTTCGTCATTTTCTGTTCTTTATTCTTTATCATTTCCTCTGCCTTCATTTTCTTTCCTTGTTTGTTTTTAATTTTGTTGACGGCTGATTTTGGTCCCAGGGCAATATGAGAATATTACTCCCGAGACAATCCTCCATCAATAGTGAATTTATTTGGTTATGGGGGACCAAAAGCAAACTTAGCAAAAGACAGATAAATACACCAATCGACAAGAGATTTAACGTGGTTCGGCGGATCTTGGTCCGACCTACGTCCACGGGCACAAAAAGGATGATACTTTTATTACTCAAACACGCTTCTCAGCTCTCTCTTTTGTTTATAAGTCTCACAATAATGATCTTGATCTCCATTTTTAACTTTCTTCCCTTATGCATACTCTACCCTTCTATTTATAATAGTGTAGAAATCATATTCATATTTGTACAAGAATTTCCTAGTTGAAACAATTTTCTTTTCCCATAAGGATTCCTAGTCAAAACTATTCCCTTTTCCCATAAGGATTCCTAATCAAAAATACCCTTACTTTCTTTATCCTACTAGGACTCTGACTCACCAGTTTTCCCCATGAAAATAGGATAACTTGTCATCTTATCCGCAAGAATAGGGTGTCATCTTCTGGAGCATATCTCGCTATCTGGTCGGTCTTCATGAGGTCGGTCATAATAGTCATTTGAACTGAGAATGCTGTTGTCGATCTGATAATGCCCGGTCATCTGAACCCAAGTGCTCGGTTTACCGATCGTAAAGTGCTCGGCCCCTCACTCATGTGGTCGGGTCGGTATTAAACAAGAGAGTTCCCCTTTTTACCCCTGCCGTACTGCTTAAATATCATAGTGCTTAAAAACACCATCAACATCTATCCCCTAGTTCTCGGTAACAACGAGTTTGCGAGTTGATGCCGGAACTATAAAAAAGATGGTGTGCCGATGAATCCGTCGGTGGTCCCTCCAGGAACGCAGAGAAAAATGCATTGGCTGTAAATCTGGTCCTTCCTGCTACCTTCATGTGCTCAGTCAACGAGGATCCCGATATCTACCCGTGGAGAAAATGCTTTGCCCTTATGCTGATGACGATCGACTCGGTGGGACGTAACCCGACCCTGAGCTGAGAAGAACATTTGGCTATGGGGGAATGTCACCTCCCCAGACCAATAGAGGGCCGACCATGGGGGAGATGCTCTGATTCCATGCCGATGATAAGTCTCTCGGTGGGACGTATCTCGACCCCGAGCTGAAAGAAAGACTTGGCTCTGGGGGAATATTACATCCCCAGTCCAAAGAAGCCGACTCGGTGGGACGTAACCCGACCCCGAGCTAAAAGAAAGACTTGGCTCTGGGGGAATGTTACATCCCCAGTCCAAAGAAGCCGACTCGGTGGGACGTAACCCGACCCCGAGCTGAAAGAAATATTTGGCTCTGGGGGAATATTACATCCCCAGTCCAAAGAAGTCGACTCGGTGGGACGTAACCCGACCCCGAGCTGAATAAACCATAAGGCCTCGACGGAACAAAATCCAGCCCCGAGCCAAATAACCAAGCGGCATCGGCGGAACGAAATCCAACCCCTAGCCGAATAAACAAGTGGCCTCGGTGGAACGAAATCCAGCCCCGAGCCGAATAAACAAGTGGCCTCGGCGGAACGAAGTCGAACCCCTAACCGAATAAACAAGTGGCCTTGGCGGAACGAAATCCAGGCTCGAGCCGAATAAACAAGTGGCCTCGGCGGAACGAAATCCAGCCCCGAGCCGAATAAACAAGTGGCCTCGGCGGAACGAAATCCAGCCCCGAGCCGAAAAGAAACATCGGTCTCGGCGGTACAAGAGCAGACCCGAGCCGGAAAGAAACATCGGTCTCGGCGGTACAAGAGTAGACCCGAGCCGGAAGGAAACATCGGTCTTGGCGGTACAAGAGCAGACCCGAGCCGTAAGGGAATATCGGTCTCGGCGGTACAAGAGCAGACCCGAGCTGGAAAGCAACATCGGTCTCGGCGGTACAAGAGCAGACCCGAGCTGGAAAGCAACATCGGTCTCGGCGGTACAAGAGCAGACCCGAGCCGGAAAAAGACATCGGTCTCGGGGGTACAAGAGCAGACCCGAGCCGGAAAGAGACATTGGTCTCGGCGGTACAAGAGCAGACCCGAGCCGTAAAACAAATATCAAAACCATTGTGTGGGCCATAACAAACAAGCATAATCAAATGTCAACCTAATAGAGAAGAGGTCTTACTCACCTTTTGGGATCTGTTGTCTTTCTTGCAACTCTACAATGGTCACTACAAGTAAGGCTCTCTTTTAATACGTCCTCTCTACTTCTCAGCATTCCATGCATCCGACCGAATGACTTCCGCTATCAACTTTGGTCGACCTCAAAAACCGAATGGTCTGTGTACACATTGAGCTAGCCTTCTTTCACCAAGTCTTCCACCTGCTCCCGCAGGTCTCTGCACTCATTCGTTGCATGTCCCCTTACGTTATGGTAGATACAGTAAGCCCTATTATTTCCCTCATCAATCGGGAACCTCCTTAAATTAGGCTCGGCAAAGATCTTTATCCTGGATTTCCCGAACTATCTGGGCCATAGGTTTGTTCAGGGGGGTGTATAATGTCCTCCTCGCGACACGGTTGACTTGGACATATGACTTTATCTCTTGAACATGATTACTCGGAGTGTCGGTCTGAGTTTCTTCTGCTCCGGGACCGGTCTCCTCAAATTTTTGATCGAATCCCACTGATTGTCTGACCTGAGTATCTTAGCCTTCGGGTGTCTACTCCCCGGACAATCTTTTTCTCCTCCTCTATTAAGATAAACTTCCTGGCCAACTCCAGGGTAGTGGCATAATCCGATACGTCTTGAATTCTCAGGTGAGTCCACAACTTCCCGACCTTCAGACCTCCCTTGAGACTTTCTAGCGCTTCCGATGACTCGTACGCTCCGACCTCGAGCACCAAATTGTGGTACCTTTCAATAAAATTCCTCAGGGGCTCATCATCCCCCTGCTTCATCAGTCTCAATTCTCCCACCATTTTCTTTGGGACGCATGCCCCTTTGAAGTGCCGAATAAATGACTTCATGAGTTGCGCGAAGCTTCGATTCTCCCTGGGGCTAGACTTCTAAACCACAGAATGGCAGATCCTCCCAAAGTTAGGGGGAAAACTTTGCAAACGGCATCCCCTACTACTCCTTGGACCTCCATTAATAGGACAAAACTTTCAATATGAGACTTTGGATCTGAATGGCCTTTGTAGGGCATCATGGATGGCATGTTGAAACGTCTTGGGAATTTTGCCGACCTTATTTCTTCTGTGAAGGGAGATTCAACCTCGTCGTCCCGAGCATCTAATGTATCAGTTTGGGGTTACTCCCCACTTGGCCATTCTTTTCTTAACCAAGACTTTATACTGCCATCTGTGTCACTATGCCGCCTCCCGCGGCCTTCTTCGCGTCTGTCACCATGGGTGCGGCGTTCCTCATGACTTGAGACTTCCCGTTCAGTTTCACTATCCTTCTTGTTTCCCCTTCTGGTATCGCGAGGGCCATCACAAGATGAATCTGGCGACTGTATCCCCTCTTCTTCTTCCCACGTATCCTCCGTTTGTAAATCTTTTTCTACCACTACGGACCTCAATCCGTAGGGACCATTCCTCCTCGGTTCATCGTTATCACTCACATCTGCGACCCTTTTTCCTTCCGCTATTTCGCCTCTCCTCCGACTGGTTCCGGCTTCAAGTTTCTCATTATTCGTCTCTTTCATCCTCTCCAGTTTGATCATCATGGATTTCAGAAGGTTTTGATTTTCCTCCCTATCTTTCCTCATATTTTCTTCCATCTTCTCCATCCATTCCGCTGTTGAACTCTCTGACGACCGGTGATTTCCATCTTCTGCCATCGTCTTATTACGCGAGCTGCTTTTTGTTGAGTTCCCCACAGACGGCGCCAACTGTTGACGGCTGATTTTGCTCCCAGGGCAATATGAGAATATTACTCCCGAGACAATCATCCATCAATAGTGAATTTGTTTGGTTATGGGGGACCAAAAGCAAACTTAGCAAAAGACAGATAAATACACCAATCGACAAAGAGATTTAACGTGGTTCGGCGGATCTTGGTCCGACCTACGTCCACGGGCACAAAAAGGATGATACTTTTATTACTCAAACACGCTTCTCAGCTCTCTCTTTTGTTTATAAGTCTCACAATAATGATCTTGATCTCCACTTTTAACTTTCTTCCCTTATGCATACTCTACCATTCTATTTATAATAGTGTAGAAATCATATTCCTATTTGTACAAGAATTTCCTAGTTGAAACAATTTTCTTTTCCCATAAGGATTCCTAGTCAAAACTATTCCTTTTTCCCATAAGGATTCCTAATCAAAACTACCCTTACTTTCTTTATCCTACTAGGACTCTGACTCACCAGTTTTCCCCATGAAAATAGGATAACTTGTCATCTTATCCGCAAGAATAGGGTGTCATCTTCTGGAGCATATCTCGCTATCTGGTCGGTCTTCATGAGGTCGGTCATAATAGTCATTTGAACTGAGAATGCTGCTGTCGATCTGATAATGCCCAGTCATCTGAACCCAAGTGCTCGGTTTACCGATCGTAAAGTGCTCGGCCCCTCACTCATGTGGTCGGGTCGGTATTAAACAAGAGAGTTCCCCTTTTTACCCCTGCCGTACTGCTTAAATATCATAGTGCTTAAAAAACACATCAACAAATTTTAAAGAGCATTTAAGGGTGTTTTTTTCCCCTTTTTCTCTTTGCTGGAGAAAATCGTGTCTTGTTGGAATTTTTTTTTTTTCTGTATGAGCTGGTTTTGTGCATTTCAATTTTCTTGCTGGAATTTGTTTGAGCAACAGAATGTTTGTGTGGTGGAATTTGTTTGAGCAACATAAAGTTTGAGAAAACCGTGTTGAATTCTATTTCGGCATTTTTGTAATGGTGCTCTTCAGGAAGGGGTTTTTTCCTTTGCGGTTCTATTTGGGAATTTTTGTAATGGTGTTGAATTCAATTTTCATTACCCTTATAAACAAGCTCTATAGATACTGAGCAGTATAAGATTTGTGTCAACGTCAGACAAGTGTTTGGTGATTTCTGTTCTGTATCCGCATTGAGATTTTCTAAGCTCAATTGAAAATGATTCCAACATTTTTCTCATGTGACAAGAGGAACATTGTTTGGCTACAACGTATGTCAAATTGAAAATATTATATAGGACTTGCTTTATTTTGTTTTTATTTTTATATTTCTTAGAATTTTGAGTTGAAGTCATATGAAAATACCTGGATGTCAATGATAGGGTCGACTATGATGGGTTCTAATTTTAGATATTGACTAAAACCTATAACCAAAGGTTGATATTTCTTCCAAGATATTTCTGTATGTTGGGTTATGGATTTACTGGTATGTTGCTTCAAAGAACTACTGTATACAAGTGACTTCATCTTCAAATTTATCAGCACTTTTGGGCTAGGTTATTTGTGGAAGAAATATCTTGGACCTAACACACAATATAGACACAACTGAAAATTAGCACACCTAAGAAGCCATTATTGACATCACTATGATTTTCTTCAGTTTTTTCTATTGATTAAATTTGATGTGGTTCAACTTGCAAATGATAGACTTGGTTAAATTTGATATTATGATATATTTTGCAGTTGCAAATGTATTCTTAGTGTAGTCAATATATGAGTATGATGTTATGATATATTTTATGTCTTATTCTTACATAAAGTTTATGTTATGATGTATTTTGCAGTTGATTTGTAATCATAATGTCATCTAGCACAAGTGCAAATTCGGTGCAACGGCGACGTTGTCGCAAATGCCCCAACGGTTACCAAAAGTTATGGACTTTTAGTACATCACGAAATCCAAATCGAAAGTTTTGGAAATGTAAGGATTGTCTGGCATTTGACTGGAATGACGATGATCAATGGGCGAAAGATCGAAAAGGCAACGACACTAATAATGATATTTTACTAGGTGAAATTCGGAAGTTGATTAGGGATGAATTAGGAAATCGAGAGATTAATCTCATTCAAAAATATACAGTAGAAATAATTATTTTCCTATTACTATGTATCATATTTATAATATGTTATCTTATTTAAGGAGAAATCCCGACAATGTATAATGCTTCAAGCAGCACATATATTTCTGTCAATGTATAATATGTTATTTTATTGAAGAAGTTTTTATTGAGCATACTTTGTACCAAGCCAGCATACTTTGAACCAAGCCACTCGTTATGACATCAAAACTAACAATTGAATTAACAAACAAACATAACATATAAAGTATTGGTGAATTGATTTAAGAGAATGTGGATTACATATAAATTCTATATCAAAACTCTAGTCATCTGGACATCTTCAAGACATTGGAAAAGAAATTGTTGAAATCCTCCAAATGAATCAGCATTTATATTGGAGTAGTAATTGCTGAAATCCTCCAAATGAATCAACCATTACATAAATGTTCTGTAGTGTGATGCATATTAGAAATGAATTAGACAATCATATGCATATTATATTTATTTGAAATAACAATTGACGTAACAAACCTACATACATACCTCATTAACGCCTGGTGCAATGACATGAACATATGGTGCAGTGGCAGGAACATGTTCAATCTGCATGCAAATTCAAATGAAAGGTAACTATAGTCTGTAATACAGTAAAATATTCTATATACAAAAAAAAGTAAATAAAACTAATTTACACTTACCATGTTGCTATCTTGTGTTGAGAATTGAGTAGTATGTAATTGATCGTGCATATGTACTTCCTGTAAATCAAGTTGAATGAAAATAAGATGTCAGTTCCTTTACTAAAGTGATTTGACTTAACAAAATTACACTAACCTCATACACACCTGATGTTTTTTCTATGTTTCTTAAATTTTATAGACTGTAGCCTTTGAGTGCCAAGATGACTTTTAGCACGAGTAACTTCTGGATCACGAGTGTTTTCAACTACAGTCTCTGAACTCCCAACAGTATTACAACAACCTTTTTCAACACCAAAATTTTATTTAGGTAAATCTTTCCACAGATTATCAATCCAATATAACACATAATTAGAACTTTCAATATCTCCTGCAACCATATCTGCAACCTTAGCGAACTTAACACATATTTTGTCATATCTCACTTGTTCATCTGTAGAACTCCATATATCATAGCTAATTTTCACCCTACTATGACATCGCTGAACATCTTTTCGCCATCGTTTGAGGATATACTTTTCTGGCAATACTTCTACGTCATTACGTATCATGGTTGTAACGGCATGCCTGCAGAGAATTCCTCTAAACTGAAACCTTGAGCAACTACAAGTAATTTATCTTTTCTCTTTTTCAAAGTAAACTTTAAAGAAAGTTCTTTTTTCCCCTTACCAGCTTTCACATATTCTATTACTACATGTTCTGATCCCACCGAATTGACAACTTCGTAATACATCTTTCTAATTAACTCTTGCTGAAATTCTTTGAACTTTGAAATGATATAAACTTCATGTATTTGCTGCTTCATCTTGTATTTTGTTACACAAGGAAGTTGCTGTGAAAGTGACTTCATATCTTCTCTTACTTCTTTTTCAACTTTACTTCGCAAAGTATGGTTATAATGCTCAACAAATTGTTTCAATGTTATTTTTGAGTTAACATACCCATCAAATAAGGTATTCATACTTTCACTACGTTGAGTGGTTGACATGTCTGCCCAAAAATTATTCTTTAGAAAACACGGAACCCAATTATGTCCGTCCTGATATAACCCCCAGTAAGCCATTCATTACCGCCCAAATCATATTGAACAAGCATATAATGCCAAGTTTCCTTAAATTGCGCAACACATTGTGAATCATAAACAGCGGAATATAATAACTGAGTGATTGCATGATATTTCGTATAACCTCCTAATTTTTCAGAAACTTTCTTCAATATATGCCACAAACACCACCGATGTCGAGTAGTAGGAAAAACAATCTCAATCGCCTTTTTCATTGCTTTGTCTTGGTCAGTAATGATTCAAATAGGTGCAGCATTGGACATGCAAGATAGCCATTTCCTAAATAACCATGTAAAAGTCTCAGTGTCCTCATGTGATATCAATCCACATCCTAACAATATAGAATGACCATGATGATTAACTCACACAAATGGGGCGAATGACATGTCATACTTATTCATTAGATATGTGGTGTCAAATGTAACAACATCACCAAAAGATTTGTAGGCGGCCTTACTCTTCGGATTTGCCCAAAAAATATTTTTTTAATCGACCTTCATCATCCAAGTTGAATCTAAAGTAAAACTTATAGTCTTCTGCTTGCATTTTCATCAAGTAGTTTTGTAAAGCAACAACATCTCATTCGCCAAGCCGTAATCTTCTTTATTTTTCAACATGATTTCTACAGTCTCTTGCCGTGAATGTAACATTTTCATGCCCACCAGCTTCAATAACAAGAGGATTGCTACTATGGACAACTCTTATTACAGCTCTACCATTTATCTCAAGTTTCCTTTTTGCATGTACATTGATGTTAGGTTACATCTGAAATACTTCGACTTCGATTGAGATAATAATTCATGGTTGTGCTCGAGAACTAAAGTTCGAACCCTCCATTTTCCAACTTCATCTACACATCAACAAATTTTAGCATTGCAATCAATTTTTGAATTAGGTTGGGGCCTTGAAATATTACTCGATGTGGTTTTTGAAAAGCCGCTTCTCCGACAAGCAAATGTCACATACCTAACATTCTTATCACCCCCCCTTTTTTTACTACTTTTCTGTATGGGTTTTTTAGGGGCTAAATCCGTAACGCAGCGGAAGCGGTGGAAAATCGTATTTTCCGATTTCAAAACTTTTTCTCTGATTAATTAAATAAACATATTTATTTAATATTACAATAATCAAATTATGAAATAAAATTTAATAAATCGTATTTAAGTGAATTTATCAAATTACCCTTACTTGGTATTTTTGTCCATTTTAGTCCAAAATTGATCAAATCAATTTTGAATGATTCTAAATCATTTCTAAGATTAACTTAGCATGTTCAAAACATCAAAACACTAAAAACACCAAAATCCCCAAATTTGACTCACATGGCCGAATGCACCTAAGGTGTGCATTTTGTGCCTTTTGTCATTTCATCTCTCAAAACACATCCAAATGTAATCCAATCAACATGAAAATTTATATGCAACATATACACATCCAAATACACAACATATATGAAAAGCCCCAAATTTGGAATTGGTCATGAACCCTAATTTTTCAATTTCATCAAATTGGACAAATTAGACCAAATTAGTTAAATCAATTGTTTCAATCATCATTCTTCCATCCAATCCAAGTCTCAACACAATGAAACAACTCAAGATCAAATCTAGGTCATCTAAGAGTGGGTCAACAACTCTAGATTAGCAACATGGTTTCCAAAACCTTAAAAGAAAGTTTACAACTACAATAGTCACAACATTCCTTCACCATACATGCTCAACACTTCAATCAAAACTTCCATCAACAAAAACACAAAGAAATAAAGAAATAAATAATCTAAGAACATCACATGTTGAAGCCTAGTACCTAAGGAATATTTTCCTTTCTAATAGCAAGTTCAAGAAACTTACTAAAATTCCAAGCTTTCTTTGATTTATCTTTCTTTTCTCAAGCTTTCTTTAGTTTCTTCAATGGAGTTTTCTTTTGTAAAGTGTATTAGGTTAAGAATAAAGTGAAATGAAAAACAATATATACATGTAATAATTAAGCCTTGGCCGAATTTCACTTATACAATAAAGTCATGTAATTTCATTTTCATTTCAACTAAATTTAGTCAACTTGCATAAATATCCAAATAACACTTTATTAGATATTTAATTAAGTAACAAAGGCAACTAATATCATTTACTTCAATATCCTAATATAAGATATTTATATTTTAATTAATTTAATCATTTAACAATTAAATAATCAATTAATTAATCAAATACAAATATATTAAATATATGTATAATATTTACATTAAATATTAAAAACATATATTCATTTAGGATATAAGTCAAATAACTCATTTTGACTATTAATTAATGTGTATTTAAATTAATCAAGTATTAAATGTAAATACACAATAATTAGGTAATGACTATCTAGTCCATTTAGCACGTATCTTGCTTTTAACCTTTAAACGACTTTATAAATAATCAATATTATTTATTAATGTTGTTCTAGTGCTCTACGAGTATGTTTCATTATTGAGACTCTCTAGATTCAGGTATATCCGTCACGAAATCTAATTTCGTGTCCATAATCTATCCACCTGTAGATTATGACGATCACGGATAATCTCGCTAAACCATACATGTCGAGATCATGGCAAATGTATAATTCCTCCGTCACAGGTATCCGATAAATCCCAGAGATATAGATGTAAACGTTAAATCTCTACGGGGATTATCCAGTCGACTATTCCATTAGCAATCTCTAAAAGAATGTTTAGAACTAGCTTCTAAACTTTACCACGGGCCTATGGTTTTATCTGATTGCTAATCATATGGACTACCTATGCTCTGATACACAGAACTGACGGATCCTATCTTGATACACATAGGACACCCTGAGGATCTGTCTACACCCAACGAACATGCGGAGGTCTGATCTAAATAGATCAGTGACGTGACTGCCATCTAAGTGTAGAAGATGTCTCATATGCCCACAATGGCATCTCAAGTCTAAGAATCACAAGTGCTACTCAACCCGAGAAGATTCTTATTGATGCTGGTGTACCATCCATTAAGAATCTTCGGTGAGTCATTCAGTGTTTATCCGCTATAAACACCTACACGTCTATACTAGTCTCCAAGACTAATGGTTCATTGAGAAACCATTAGAATCATATATTCCAGTATACGACATGTACTAGTCTCAACGGGTTTACTATACTGACCAAGTAGTGTAAACTTTGACCAGGAACCATCTGAGAATGACAACATCATGATACTACTCAATGTCAGTTGCGACGCTTTTGCAACAGTACCATGACTAATCATTCTAAGGTCATTACGTCTTTACCATTTAATAAGATAGATTATATTATAGAAAATGCATATATTATTCATAATAATAATGTTTTACAGAAGTATTCAAAAGAAATACAACCGGGAATTGGCGCTCTGAGCACCAACCCCAACAAAATCTCCCACTTGCTCTAGTGTCAATATCGATTGTATCTAATACCCATCGACTCCACGTGTTTATCAAACAGCTTCAGAGGTATGGCCTTCGTCAGCGGGTCTGCTACATTATCTTCACTCGGTACCTTGCACACGACAATATCCCCTCGCGACACGATCTCTCGAATGATGTGGTACTTGCGTTCCACATGCTTCGACTTCTGATGCGCCCTCGGTTCCTTTGCTTGCGCAATGGCTCCAGTATTATCACAGTATAACGGAATCGCATTCTCGATACTTGGGACAACTCCCAATTCTGTGATAAAGTTCTTTATCCACACAGCCTCTTTTGCAGCTTCAGAAGCTGCAATATATTCCGCCTCAGTGGTGGAATCTGCTGTCGATCCCTGTTTGGAACTCTTCCAACAAACTGCACCTCCGTTAAGGGTAAAGACAAATCCAGATGTAGACTTTCTATCATCGGGATCCGATTGAAAATCGGAGTCTGTATACCCATTAACCTGCAGTTCGTTCCCTCCATAAATTATTAACTTATCCTTGGTACCTTTAAGATACTTTAGGATATGTTTAATGGTCATCCAATGGTCATTACTTGGATTGGACTGATATCGACTAGTTACGCTAACAGCGAAACTGATATCAGGCCTCGTACATAATATGGCATACATTATGCTACCCAAACACGAAGCATAAGGTTGGTTAGACATTCTAACCTTCTCATCTTCTGTTTGTGGACACATTTTCTTAGAAAGATGAATCCCATGTCTGAAAGGTATGTTTTCTGTCTTACAGTTACCAAAACTATACCGTTCCAAGATCTTATCTATGTACGTTGATTGGGATAGCCCAATCAGCCTCCTTTGTCTATCTCTATAGAGTTTTATCCCTAAAACATAGGAAGCTTCTCCCAGGTCCTTCATGGAGAAATCTTACAGAGGTACGCTTTGACGCTTTGTAACATACCTAAATCATTCCCAATGATTAGGATGTCATCAACATATAGAACTAAAAATACGACCATGCTCCCACTGGCCTTCTGATACACACAGGATTCTTCCGAATTCTTGAGAAAACCAGACGATCTAATAATCTCGTTAAATCGAAGATTCCAACTTCGTGAAGCTTGTTTAAGTCCATAAATGGACTTCTTAAGCTTACATACCATACCCGAGGTTTCGCTGGACGCGAAACCTTCCGGCTGTTCCATATAGATTTCTTCATCAAGAAATCCATTTAGAAAAGCCGTTTTGACATCCATTTGCCAAATCTCGTAGTCATGATATGCAACTATAGAAAGCAAAATCCGGATAGACTTAAGCATTGCCACCGGCGAAAAAGTTTCGTCGTAGTCGACTCCAGGTCGCTGCGTGTAACCTTTTGCTACCAGTCGGGCCTTGTAAGTTTCAACCTTACCGTCAGGCCCGCGCTTCCTCTTGTAAACCCATTTACAACCTATAGGAACAATTCCTTCGGGAAGCATAATCAAGTCCCAAACTTGATTTTCATGCATTGAGTCTATCTCGGATTTCATGGCACTTTGCCATTTCATGGAGTCGATGTCCAACATCGATTCTCTATAGGTGAAAGGATATGTCTCTTCAACTAAGAGAACATCCAGACTCTTTTCTTGTATCAAATACAAGCGTTCAGGAGGTCTAGATACCCTTTCCGACCTACGGAGTGTGTGTGTTGAAGGTCCTTCATCTACTTGAACTTCAGGTTCCTCCGTTGGTTCGTTGTTTTCAGGTTGGACTTCATCAAGTTCAACTTGTCTATGATTACCACCTTCCGACAAAAATTCTACTTCTAGAAATTTTGCAAAGCGAGCTACGAACACATTTCGATGCTCGGTATCATAGAACATATATCCCCTCGTATTCGAAGGATATCCGACAAACCTAAACTTTTACCCTCGAGGCGAAAGTTTATCTTGCTGAGTCACCCTGACATAAGCAGGACAACCCCAAACCTTAATATAATTAAGATTTGGTCTCCTACCGAACCATATCTTATACGGTGTCGTAGGAACAGCCTTTGAAGGAATCTTATTCAAAAGATGTGCGGCTGTTAAGAGAGAGTAGCCACATAAGTAATAGGGCAAATCTGTGAAACTCAACATTGATCGGACCATATCCAATAAAGTCCGATTTCTCCTCTCAGACACTCTATTGTGCTGTGGAGTACCTGGAGGAGTATATTGAGCGAGAATCCCATTCTCCTTCATATAATCCATGAACTCACCACTCATATATTGGCCGCCTCGATCTGATCGAAGGCATTTAATATATTTACCAGTTTGTTTTTCTACTTCATTTCGAAACTCTTTGAACTTTTCAAAGGTTTCCGATTTATGTCGCATCAAATAGACATAACCGTACCGTGACAGATCATCGGTAAAGGTAACGAAGTACGAATAACCACTGTGAGCAGATTGACTTAGTGGACCACATACATCAGAATGTACGAGTTCCAGTAAGTTAATGGCACGGTGTCCAACAACAGAAAATGGGGCTTTGGTCATTTTACCCTGAATACATGATTCACAAGTTGGATAGGATTCAATGGTAAGATCTGGTATCAAACCATTCCTAACCAATTGGGTAAGGCGTTTAACGCCGATGTGACCAAGTCTCATATGCCAAAGTTCAGTATTATTAATTACAAGTAAACTACGTTTATTAACTCCAGTATTTAATATATCTTTTGAGGTTTGCAATGTATAATGACCATGCTGGTTTGGACAACAAAGGATCTGAATATTATTACTATCATATAAATATAAAAGAAATGTTCTTAATATTAATACAAAAGCCTTCTGTATCCAATACAAAAAGTGATATAATATTAGCTACACATCCAGGTACAAAATGGCATTCATTTAACAAAAGTGTCTCATTCGACAATGAGATCTCGCATACTCCCACTGCAACTGCATCCAAAGAGTCTCCACTCCCGAACCGCAACTGCATCTCCCCGGGCTTCAGCCTCCTACTTTCCTTCAGCACCTGCAACGAATTGCAAATGTGAATGGGACAATCAGAATCTAAAATCCAGTTGGATGTAACGGCTTCACAAGCCAAAGATAAATCAATAGCTGGAAAAATAAAAGTACCTGATGTAGATGCTCTGTCTCTCCTCAGCTGGGCGATATAATCAGGACATTTCCTTTTCCAATGCCCGAATTTGCCGCAGTGGTGGCATTTGTCTTCAGAAGCCCTCTTGGGCTTAGCAATCTTCGCCTGTTGTTGAGGACCGAAAGCCTTCTTCTTCTTCTCTTTCTTCTTATTTCCCTTGGACCATCATTGGGAAGAAGCAGAGAGAGAAGTAGATCTAGGTGGGCGAGTCGGTACTCCCTTCTTAAGATCCTCTTCTGCCGTGAGCAACATCCTATGTAGCTCCTGGTAGGTACAGACAGTCCCGTTCATGTTGAAGTACATCAGTGAACCAAGAATGACACTCCTACCGAGAACGTCATTCAAGATGAGATTATGTTGCCTCAATTGATCGATCAAATCGATCATCTGAAGAACATGAGGGCTAACATTTTGCCTCTCATCCAGAAGCGCATGGAACAGTTCCATGGCGACTTTGTGAACAATCACTTGTTCTTGGTTCTCAAACGATTGTCTCAATCGCGTCATCATACTATAGGAATCTAGCATACTATAGTACTGTTGCTTGAGTTTCGGAGACAGTGAACTAAGGATGTATGATTTAACCCTTAAATCATCATCCTTCCAAGTTTCAAAAACTTGGCGTTCCTCCTCCGAAGCATCCGCACCCACAACAAGGGGCAACAGACCCTTAAGAACATATCCCAGCTTTTCGGAATCGAGGACAATCCTCAAATCTAATTCCCAGTCAGCGAAGTTCTCAGCGCCTTTCAGTTTGTTCGCATCAAGCATACGCGCAAACTGATTTGTGGATTGTGCCGCCATCGCCAATCTATCATATAGATCACGAAAAACGGTTAGCAGAAATCAAGCAGTTTCATATAATATCAAAAGCATAAACTAGATCATGGATTTTTAATCTAAAAATGCCCCTCCCACTAAATCATATAATACTGTAGTCCCCAAACAGAATACAAAGATTTAATATTTAAATTAAATACAAATAGTGAAAAGTGGATCCCGTGAATATATTTCAGCTCACAGCAGAGGCACGGTTTCGCCTACGTATATTCATCAGGTAGACAACTCATTTGTCAATCACTCAATAGTGACTCCTGGGTTTCCGGTCCTGGTCGTTTCTCGTTGTCGCTGCGAAGGCAGGCCCACAAGGAGACGTACCAAGGTTAAACTCGTCAATGATAAACTCAAGTTACTTACGTAATCCTCACAGCTAGGGCACGTTCAGAATTCCGCTTTTACTTGAATTTACCTAGTATCTGATATACATCCGGTATAAATAAATCTCTATCTCGGCTACACCCTCACAGCAGAGGCACAGTCTCAGATGTAGTCACAGAGAAGTATTCATAAACCGTATTGACAAGACGGACCACATAACATGCATCAAATACATAATTACATTAAAACCTTATTAATTAGGGATTTTCGGCTAAGTGTCATACACCCTAAATCTAACAAATTAGATTATAATAAGCATGTATAAAGTCAAGAAAACATGATTAAACATTGATTTAATTAAAGCTAATCATTTTAGGGGGCCTAGAATCAGACTCGCTCTGATACCATTTTGTAGGGGTTTTTTAGGGGCTAAATCCGGTAAGGCAACGGAAGCGGTGGAAAATCGTATTTTCCGATTTCAAAATTTTTTCTCGGATTAATTAAATAAACATATTTATTTAATATTCCAATAATCAAATTATGAAATAAAATTCAATAAATCGTATTTAAGTGAATTTACCAAATTACCCATACTTGGTATTTTTGTCAATTTTAGTCCAAAATTGATCAAATCAATTTTGAATGATTCTAAATCATTTCTAAGATGAACTTAGCATGTTCAAAACATCAAAACACCAAAAACACCAAAATCCTCAAATTTGACTCACATGGCCGAATGCACCTAAGGTGTGCATTTTGTGCCTTTTGTCATTTCATGTCTCAAAACACATCCAAATGTAATCCAATCAACATGAAACTATATATGCATCATATAAACATCCAAATACACAACATATATGAAAAGCCCCAAATTTGGAATTGGTCATGAACCCTAATTTTTCAATTTCATCAAATTGGACAAATTAGACCAAATTAGTTAAATCAATTGTTTCAATCATCATTCTTCCATCCAATCCAGTCTCAACACAATGAAACAACTCAAGATCAAATCTAGGTCATCTAAGAGTGGGTCAACAACTCTAGATTAGCAACATGGTTTCCAAAACCTTAAAAGAAAGTTTACAACTACAATAGTCACAACCTTCCTTCACCATACATGCTCAACACTTCAATCAAAACTTCCATCAACAAAAACACAAAGAAATAAAGAATAAATAATCTAAGAACATCACATGTTTAAGCCTAGTACCTAAGGAATATTTTCCTTTCTAATAGCAAGTTCAAGAAACTTACTAAAATTCCAAGCTTCTTTGATTTATCTTTCTTTTCTCAAGCTTTCTTTAGTTTCTTCTTCATGGAGTTTTCTTTTGTAAAGTGTATTAGGTTAAGAATAAGTGAAATGAAAAACAATATATACATGTAATAATTAAGCCTTGGCCGAATTTCACTTATACAAATATAAGTCATGTAATTTCATTTTCATTTCAACTAAATTTAGTCAACTTGCATAAATATCCAAATAACACTTTATTAGATTTAATTAAGTCAACAAAGGCAACTAATATCATTTACTTCAAATATCCTAATATAAGATATTTATATTTTAATTAATTTAATCATTTAACAATTAAATAATAAATTAATTAATCAAATACAAATATATTAAATATATGTATAATATTTACATTAAATATTAAAAACATATATTCATTTAGGATATAAGTCAAATAACTCATTTTGACTATTAATTAATGTGTATTTAAATTAATCAAGTATTAAATGTAAATACACAATAATTAGGCAAATGATTATCTAGTCCCTTTAGCACGTATCTTGCGTTTAACCTTTAAACGACTTTATAAATAATCAATATTATTTATTAATGTTGCTCTAGTGCTCTACGAGTATGTTTCATTATTGAGACTCTATAGATTCAGGTATATCCGTCACGAAATCTAATTTAGTGTCCATAATCTATCCACCCGTAGATTATGACGATCACGGATAATCTCGCTGAACCATACAGGTCGAGGTCATGGCAAATGTATAATTCCTCTGTCATAGGTATCCGGATAAATCCCAGAGATATAGATGTAAACGTCAAATCTCTACGGGGATTATCCAGTCGACTATTCCATTAGCAATCTCTAAAAGAATGTTTAGAACTAGCTTCTAAACTTTACCACGGGCCCATGGTTTTATCTGATTGCTAATCATATGGACTACCTATGCTCTGATACACAGAACTGACGGATCCTATCTTGATACACATAGGACACCCTGAGGATCTGTCTACACCCAACGAACAGGCGGAGGTCTGATCTAAATAGATCGGTGACGTGACTGCCATCTAAGTGTAGAAGATGTCACATGTGCCCACAATGGCATCTCAAGTCTAAGAATCACAAGTGCTACTCAACCCGATAAGATTCTTATTGACGCTGGTGTACCATCCATTAAGAATCTTCGGTGAGTCGTTCAGTGTTTATCCGCTATAAACACCTATACGTCTATACTAGTCTCCAAGACTAATGGTTCATTGAGAAACCATTGGAATCATATATTCCAGTATACGACATGTACTGGTCTCAACGGGTTTACTATACTGACCAAGTAGTGTAAACCTTGACCATGAACCATCTGAGAATGACAACAACATGATACTACCCAATGTCAGTTGCGACGCTTTTGCAACAGTACCATGACTAATCATTCTAAGGTCATTACGTCTTTACCATTTAATAAGATAGATTATATTATAGAAACTGCATATATTATTCATAATAATAATGTTTTACGGAAGTATTCAAAAGAAATACAACCGGGAATTGGCGCTCTGAGCACCAACCCCAACATTTTCTGCAGTACTGGAAACCCCTTTCGTTTACCATATTCTTTGTAATAATTAAACATCTCATTAGCATTATCAAAAATCATATTTGTCTTTGGATCATCATTGTGATTATCATCAATTTCATTAATGTGAACATCTACACCTTCATCCTCTTCGAATTCAGTGTCCAATTCTAAATTTTTCATTGTCTGTCACCCTCAAATTATGGATGAAGCCTGTATAAAAAAAAATACACATATATTTCACAGTTTTGCAAATTGAATTCAACACCATTACAAAAATGCCCAAATAGAACCGCAAAGGAAAAAACCCCTTCCTGGAGAGCACCATTGCAAAAATGGCCAAATAGAATTCAACACGATTTTCTCGAATATTATGTTGCTCAAACAAATTCCACCACACAAATATTCTATTGCTCAAACAAATTCCAGCAAGAAAATTGAAATGCACAGAACCAGCTCATACAGGAAAAAAACAAATTCCAACAAGACACGGTTTTCTCCAGCAAAGAGAAAGAGATGGGAAAAAACACCCTTAAATGCTTCTTAAAATTAAAAACAAACAAGAAAAGAAAATGAAGGAAGGGGAAATGATAAAGAATAAAGAAAGAAATTGAAGAAAAAAAGAAAGATAACCTCTTCCTGAAAAGCACGGTGGACGACGCGAAGGTTAAGGGAGTTGATGATGTGGCTCCAGCTCTGGGCGATGGACTGCACGTGGATGACGTGGCTCCAGCTTCGGCGCGACGGTGGATGATGAACGGAAGAAAAGAAAAGAAAACTCATTCCTGAACCGCAAATGCCCGTTGAAATTGGTTTATGAGAAATGGTATCAATTTCAAATTAGGGCAAAGTTGATTCTAGGGGTGTTTGGCAAACGGGATACGAAAACCTTGGGTAAAATCTTGCAAACCAAAACGCAGACAGAGCTTCCGTTCTGGAGGAAAGGGTGGAGAAAAGTCAGTAAGAATATCATTGCTCAAATAATTTTACTTGTCCATTAGTGTTTTGTGCTATTTTTTTTTGTGTATACTTTAATAGATTTATCATTTTTAATTATTTATTATTATTAACATAGGGTCCGCACTTTGTGCAGATGGAGCACATCATCAGTTTACATTTTAACCGATTAAAAAAAGCCAACTAAAGTAGGCAATTTGCTCAGCTCTTTCAAAAAAAGTCAATTTTTTTTTTTAATTTTCTCAAGGAAATTCATAAACCTATTCAAATTAGCTTTTGTCTTTTTCTTGACCATGTCAATTTTTATTCTCAAAATCTATCTGTGGGAGAATTAGTGTCATTAAACAGTAATATAAACATGCAAATCAAACAGATCAAACTACCAAAAGTATATCTAGATGCAAAACCTTAAAACCAGAAAACTTGAAAACAAACCAGAAAATGGAGATTACAGAATTGTCCAAGTCGAGATGATCTCTGTCCTTAAGAACTTATTGGCCCGTCACAGGTGCTATACGGTTTCGTATTGCCAACGTTCTCCCAGGATAACTTGGATGCTACTTGTCCAAGGAGCACTCCTTCACAAGTTTATGAACTAGAAAGATGGTGGATCTTTCTCAAAACCAAAAAAAAAAAACCAAATGTATGGAGAATCTGGATATCTATATGTCTTCTGTTTTCATCTATTTCAAAAGTAAGCAGTAAGGACCCCTTATAAAGGAGTGGAGGGGTGCCATAGGGCACCCCTTGGGGTGGGGTTGCAACCCTCCATGGATTGTAACCACTCAAGCACCCCTTTGCCATCCAAAAAGACATATATACCCTTATGAATAATTGAAGAATTTCCAACAATCCCCCACAATTCTTCAAATATTCATTCAGACACGTGAGAGAGATCCCGTGAGCTAAAGCTGCATCGAAATAGGTAGCTTTCACCTTGAACCTTTACTAGTGAATGACAATCGGATTTACTTGGCAAACCAGTGACCCATAGTCTTGAATTGTTCTGCCGTTGGTGTAAACCAAGACAATTGCCAACACACAGCTTTAATTCGACCATTTTCCTGTTCTACGGTTGTGTTCATTTTGGCCCTGAACAACGGTCCTGGTTTCATCAAGCACTTTAGAGTAACCCGCCTTTAAAGGTTCCCATGGAAGCGGCCTCACTCCTTACTTGAAATAGGTGATCTACTATGAAGAGGTAATATGTCTTTACCCCCATTAGGAATCATCTCCTAATATAGTGATCATTAAAAGCCTTAGTTTATCCTAACCAATGATAGACAGCACTCAGCGTCATTATCGGAATGGGAAAGAGTACGAAACTCTTCAGTGCTCGTTTTGAATTGCACAAAGTTTATGTTGTCCCTTTTGAACCTAGATCTTGGGATCTCCAGTAAACTAGGTTGGGTTTCCACAGTGACAATTCTTAGATTATAGGCTTCAAGCCCATTCCCCTCGATGACTTCTCAACTTGCTCTCGAGGTAAACCTTTAGTTAGTGGATCCGCTAGGTTTTCCTTCGACCTGACATAATCGATCGTTATTATGCCACTTGAGAGCAGTTGACGTATGGTATTATATCTCCGACGTATGTGTCGAGACTTACCATTATACATTGTATTTTGGGCTCTCCCAATAGTCGATTGGCTGTCACAATGTATGCTTATTGCTGGCACCGGTTTGGGCCAGCTAGGAATATCCTCCAAGAAGTTTCTAAGCCATTCTGTTTCTTCCGCTGTTTTATCTAACGCTATGAATTCTGATTCCATAGTAGACCGGGAAATACACGTTTGCCTCGAGGATTTCCATGACACGGCTGCATTACCAAGTGTGAAAACAAATCCACTCGTGGATTTGGAATCCACCGTATCAGATATCCAGTTAGCATCGCTGTAACCCTCTAGTACAACAAGATATCTCTCGTAATGTAGCCCATATTTTGAAGTTTCTCTCAGATACCTCAAAACTCTTACTATGGCTTTCCAGTGGTTGTGTCCTGGATTGCTCGTATATCTGCTAAGCCGATTCACAGCTTGAGCGATATCAGGTCGTGTGCAATTCGTGAGATACATCAGACTTCCGATGATTCTCGAATACTCTAGTTGCGATATGCTTGAACCAGTATTCTTTGATAAATGAAGAGTTAGGTCTACAGGGGTTCTAGCCACATTTAGATCCCCTTTGATATATTTATCGAGTATCTTCTCAAATAATGAGTCTGTGTGATAATATATATACGTCTGATGTCCTAGAAATCTTTATTCCTAGGATCACATCAGCTATCCCCATATCTTTCATATCAAAGCTGCTGGATAACACGTTTTTGGTAAACTGAATCATTTCATGATTACTACCAATTATCAGCATATCGTCTACATAGAGACACACAATGACATATCCTTTTTGAGTTGATTTGGTGTACACACATTTATCACACTCATTGGTTTTGAACCCATTTGACAACATTTCTTTATCAAATTTCTCATGCCATTGTTTCGGTGGTGCTTGTTTTAATCCGTACAAGGATTTTACAAGTTTGCACACCTTCTGTTCTTGTCCAGGAACACTAAACCATTCTGGTTGTTCCATGTAAATCTCTTCATCCAATTCACCATTCAAGAATGCCGTCTTTACATCCATTTGATGTATTTCAAGACCAAATATAGCTGCTATGGCTATGAGCATTCTTATCGATGTGATGCGAGTCACTGGTGAATAGGTGTCAAAGTAATCAAGGCCTTCCTTTTGTCTATAACCTTTTATGACAAGTCTTGCCTTATACTTATCTATTGATCCATCCGTTTTCATCTTCCTTTTGAATATCCATTTGTAGCCCAGCGGCTTACAACCTGGCGGAAGATTAACCAACTCCCAAGTATGGTTCTGCAGGATTGAATCAATCTCACTGTTAATAGCCTCTTTCCAAAGAGGTGCCTCCGGAGAAACCATAGCTTTTTATAGCTTTGAGGCTCATTTTCCAACAAGTATGTCAGAAAATCGGGACCAAACGACTTAGACGTTCTAGCTCTTTTGCTACGTCTAGGCTTGATTGTCTCAGTATTTACACGTTAATCTGATTCCAGGTCAACCTGATCACTATCATTGACAGTGTCAGTTGTCTTTTGAGAGACCCAGTTATTTGTCTTTCCTTACAAGGAAACGTCTCTTCAAAAAATATCGCATTCCTTGACTCAAATCATATTTAGATTGATGTCAGGAATCTCCGACTTGTGTACCAAGAATCGATACGCACTACTGTTGTGAGCATATCCAATGAATATACAGTCAACAGTTTTGGGTCCTATTCTAACCTTCTTAGGTTTAGGAACCATTACTTTGGCAAGACACCCCTACACTTTGAGGTATTTGTAGGAAGGTACAAAACCTTTCCACAATTCATATGGTGTCTTGTCTAGTCTTCTGTGAGGAAGCTTGTTCAGAACGTAGTTCGCGGAAAGTAAGGCTTCCCCCCACAAGTTCTGGGGTAGACCCGAACTTGTCAACATGGCATTCATCATTTCCTTCAACTTTCGGTTTTTGCGCTCCGTAATTCCGTTCTGTTGAGGAGAATAAGGAGCAGTGGTTTCGTGAATAATTCCGTGCACATAACAATATTCACCAAATGGTGAAACGTATTCACCGCCTCTATCACTCCTGATTCTTTTGATTTTCTTGCCAAATTGGTTTTCAACTTCGTTCTTATAGTGTACGAAGCTCTCAATTGCTTCAGCTTTGCTTCTCAGCAAGTACACATAACAGAATCTTGTGCTGTCATCGATAAAAGTGACAAAGTACTTTTTACCGCCTCTTGTTTGCACAATATTCATGTCACATACATCGATATGTACAAGTTCTAGCGGTTCAGAACTGCGTTCTATAGAATGAAATGATGCACGATGCATTTTTGCTTCAAAACATGCTTCACATTTATGTTGGCTATCAATTGCAAATTTAGGTCTGAGGTCCATGTTAATTAATTTACGCATGGTATCATAATTAACATGTCCTAACCTCCATGCCATACATTTTGTGACACAATAATATAAGTAGATGAACTAGCTTTATTAATAGCACGGTTAACAGTCATTACATTTAGCTTGAAAAGGCCCTCAGTTAGGTATCCTTTTTCCTACATACATATCATTCTTAGTCAATACAAACTTGTCAGAAACAAATACAAGCTTAAAACCAGCCTTACTAAGAAGAGCCCGAGACCAAGTTCTTCCGAATATCTGGAACGTGCAGTACATTCTTCAATGTTAGCTCCTTTCCGGATGTCATCTTCAGAACCATTGTGCCTTGTCCAACCACCTGAGAGGTAGACGAGTTTCCATTGTCAGATGATCGCCGCCATCGACCTTCTGGTACATGGAAAACATCTTAGTGTCTGCACATATATGACGAGTAGCCCCAGTGTCTACCCCCCATTCTCTCGGATTCCCAACTATGTTGGCTTCGGTTACCACTGCTGATAGTTCCATCTCTGAGATATCATCAGTCAGCTGCTCACCTTCAGTGACATGGGCCTCATTTTTCTTTTTCTTGCCCTTGTCCTGAGACTTCTTTTCCTGCAGTCCTTTGACATATGACCGCTCTTTCCACAGTTGTAGCATCTTCCCTTGAACTTCTTGTTCCCAGAGTCAGCTCCATTGTTCTTTCTCTTTTGCTACCCTTTACACCTTCAATGATGTTGGCCTTAGACTCCAGAGTCTTGTAGCTGACCTTCTCGGACATCCTGTTGTCCTCCTCGATTCTCAATCGAACACTGAGGTTTCAAGGCTCATCTGCTTCTTTTTGTGTTTCAGATAGCTCCTGAAGTCCTTCCATGATGGAGGCAACTTTTCAATTATGGCGGCAACTTGAAACATCTCACAGAGTTTCATTCCTTCATCCAGTATTTCATGAATGATCAATTGCAGTTCACCCAACTGAGACATCACCGTCCTTGAATCTACCATCTTGTAGTCCAGGAACCTACCCACGACAAATTTCTTTTGTCCGGCATCTTCGGTTTTGTACTTCTTCTCGAGAGATTCCCAGAGAATCTTCGCAGAAGTCATGCCTTGGTACACATTGTACAGGGTATTGTCAAGACCACCCAAAAGGTAGTTCTTGCATAAGAAGTCTCCAGACAACCAAGTCTGTTCTCGCTCTTCCTTGGCCAATTCAGATTCACCCTCCACAGGACCCGGAGGATCTTTGAGGAATTTAGCCAACTGGAGAGTTGTCAGGTAGAACAGCATTTTGCTCTGCCACTGTTTGAAATTTGCCCCACCAAATTTCTCCGTTTTTCTCGTGAGAGACCGGTACCATGATATTTCCGCTAGCCATTGTAACTGGAAAATCAACAGGGTCAATTAGTCTACGAAAGACAAATTGCACAACGATCAACGAATGACCTTGTTCAAAGTGATATACGATAAATGTAGATATATATGTCAATCAAGATTGGATGGAATTACTTGTGTAAAATTACACTTTAAATTCTCAACCAATTATGCAACACACAATTAATTTCAACTTTATCACTATGTGTATGCTTGTGATAATTGAACAACTTAATAATAACTTAAATCTATACTACCAAGATTAATGTGTTTACAGTATATGATGTACCAAGTTAATATTAATTAAAGTTTGTAATTTATGATACTTCCAGGACAAAATCGTTAGTGTCACGTTCGTATCTACGTTCGAACGAGACTGTCCAGTGTGTGCGTTCGTGTTGTGTTTGATAACGCGTTCGAACGAAGTGTTTCCAGAGAGTTTACGTTCGTATAGCGTTCAAGAACGCGTTCGAACGGAATGATTCCATAGAGTTCATGTTCGTATAGCGTTCGAGAACGCGTTCGAACGGAATGATTCCAGAGAGTTCACGTTCGAGTTGCGTTTAGGACGCGTTCGAACGTTCTAAGGAAAAAGGCTTACGTTCGAGTTGCGTTTGAAGACGCGTTCGAACGTTTTTATGAAAATTCAAATTTTATGCCTTTGCGTGCGTCGGGCGTTCGAATGCCCTACGGGTTTTTCATGCACAGTTCGTATTTTACAGAAAATATACAAACCCTAACATGCGAATTACTATCTAATAACACTAGAGCAATAAGTTCTTAAGATTGTGGGAGAATTAGTGTCATTAAACAGTAATATAAACATGCAAATCAAACAGATCAAACTACCAAAAGTAGATCTAGATGCAAAACCTTAAAACCAGAAAACTTGAAAACAAACCAGAAAATGGAGATTACAGAATTGTCCAAGTCGAGATGATCTCTGTCCTTAAGAACTTATTGGCCCGTCACAGGTGCTCTACGGTTTCGTATTGCCAACGTTCTCCCAGGATAACTTGGATGCTACTTGTCCAAGGAGCACTCCTTCACAAGTTTATGAACTAGAAAGATGGTGGATCTTTCTCAAAACCAAAAAAAAAAAAACCAGATGTCTGGAGAATCTAGATATCTATATGTCTTCTGTTTTCATCTACTTCAAAAGTAAGGAGTAAGGACCCCTTATAAAGGAGTGGAGGGGTGCCATAGGGCACCCCTTGGGGTGGGGTTGCAACCCTCCATGGATTGTAACCACTCAAGCACCCCTTTACCATCCAAAAAGACATATATATCCTTATGAATAATTGAAGAATTTCCAACACTATCTTCTTCTCTAATTTCATCCTTGGAGTCAAGAATTTGTAAACCTTCAATATTCAAATATTTTGATAAATCAAGAAATCAGATACACTCGACTGTGATATAATTGAATAACCCAATTGCTCAAAGACATTAAACTATAGCATATTATTAACTAAAAAAATATTATTGATATTTTAATCTAATTGAAGAGAAAAAATATTAATACTAAGCCTCAATTGAGAAGGAAAAGAATTCACAGCTAACACACAAATACTCATTTTCGCATACTGTCAGAAACACAATATTAACTTGAGTATTTAAAAGTAAAACATCAATATTTCCTAAGACAAATGCGTGGTGCATTGAGAGGACATGAAAACCGTTAACTTTTTAGGTTTTGATAGGTTAAAACAAATAGTGATTTTAGGTTTAAGTTTAGGTTTTAATTAATCAATTTTTTTATAATTATAGATTTTGATTTCAATTAGAACAGTAAAATATAATTTCATTTAGAATAGGAAATGCTTTTATTTCCAATTAGATTAGTATTATTTTATGTATACGTTAATAAAATTAATAATATAGATTTTGATATCAATTAAATAGTGAAAGGTTTTGATTTCAATTAGATTAGTATTTGCCTTTTTTAATATATTTTTTTAATTAATAATTTTTTTATATATAATTTTAGATTTTGATTCCAATTAGAATAGTGAAAGGTTTTGATTTCAATTAAATTAGTATTTATCTTTTTCAATATATTTTTTTTAAATAATCTCACGTGGGGACTTGAAGGAGCAGGAAACATTTAATTGTGTAGGTTTTTAATATGTTAAAAAAATAATGATTTTATTTTAGGTTTAAGTTTTAATTAATTATTTTTTATCATTATAGATTTTAATTTCAATTAGAATGGTGAAGATGATATCAATAAAATATGAAATATTTTTATATCCGATTAGATTAGTATTTTTTTTTATGTATACACTAATATAATTTTATTAATTATATTTTATATAATTATAAATTTTGATTTCAATTAGAATAGTAAAAGGTTTTATTTCAATTAGATTAGTATTTGTCTTTTTTAATATAATTTTTTAAATTAAATTTATATTTTTAATAATCTAACGGGGATGAAAATAATTAACTTTTTAATATAATTTTAATAATTATAGTTTTTATTTTTATATAATTATATATTTTGATTTCAATTAGAATATTGAAAGATTATAAATTCAATTAAATTAGTATTTGTCTTTTTTTAGTATAATTTTTTAACTTAAATTTATTTTTGTAACGATCTTACGTGGTACATTGAAGGAGAAAGAAAATATTCAACTTATATATATATATATATATATATATATAGATGTGTGTGTCTAAAACGAGTTCTAATTCAACCGATTGGTTTTTGTAGTGTTGTCGCGAAAGTGATTGCTAATAGAATGATGATGGTGCTTAATGATATTTTTTAAGGATTCAGAGTTTTTTTTTTTTTTTTAGAACGATTGATTAATTGTTTTTCGGGATCTCATTTATTTTAATCAAGCAATATTAGCTCAACATATATGGTGATTCACTTGTTTCTCATATTTCTGGAGCTAGATATTTTCATGGTCGCCAAGAACTTTTAATTTGATGTCGATGCAACAGTGATTAATCAAAATTTTCAAAAATGTCAAACGAAGAAAATGTTTTTCAAAAAAACTTTTACGACGAAACAAATAGATTCTACATAAAATCATCCTATCTTTTGGAAACCATCCAAGTAAAAAACCATTTTGTTCTTATTTTGGTAAAACCAACAATTTCAGGAACAGATTGCAGCACCCAATTTTCGCCAGGTAACATGGAATCATAACATAACAGCACAGCAAAACAATAACAAATCCAATTCTGCCATATAATATAACCAACAAGAATTATAAGTAGATGAACAACACAACAATATAGGATTCGATTTTTGATCTGCTGACAAGAATATTAACAAACCTGAACCATCAATCACACTACTAACTGCAAATTACAAATTTTAAGTTGCGGAAAAAAGGCAAGGGTAGACAGAAAAGCCAACGATAAGCTACCTATACAGACCACACCACCACTGCCCACTCAAGAGTATAACATCTGACAAAAAAGGTTAGCACAAACAAAGTCACTATGTTTCGTTTATCTTTTTTTGCTGATCTCTAAGCAGAGGAATAGGAGACTATGTCAGAAAGCACACCGATTTCTTCCTCTGATTTTGTTTGCTCTCTTCTAGCCAATTTCAGTGAACGAGAGGATCTTCGGCATGCATGTTACAATCTTATAATCAACCACAAATGGAGAAAGTAAAAAATAGAAACAGATAAACAAACAAGACCTATGCAGATTTACTCCCAACTGCTGATGCCCCTGTGATTTAACGTCATTGTGTGCTGCGTGTTAACCCGCTTCGTGCAACATTTCTGCAAATATTAGAATTGTTAACTATGTATGGCATGTAAGAATATAATCATGAAACAGCAACCAACTTTGGCTAGAGACATGAGCATTTAATCATGCCAGCCATTCATGGTCATACTGAATGACTTAAAAATTTGTGAAATCCTATTTAAAACGAAATTTTGGATAACTCTAGTCAACAGCAACTGATACAAAATTCATGTTCATCCCCAAAGATGGTTTAAAGGTTTATCGCAAGCACAAAAGGACATAACTTAGTTCTGATCCCTATGAATTTAAGGACTCATATCCATGTCCATGGGCAGCAATCTCAGGCAAACTCATGCAACACACAAAGACAAAGAGAAGGAGCTGTATGCAATCAGGACAAAATTAAAATTTCTACTACATCGCCAGAAAATTGTGATATGTTTGAAGTTTGAACTGCATTTTCTAACTCTTAAATCAAAATGTTTATAAATCATACAACACGACCCTCATCATAAAGAAAAATTGGAAGCAGTAAATAAACACAGCAGCTACCCCCAAACTTAAAATTTTGCAGCAAGCTTATACATAAAACCATGGAAAAAAAGATCAAAACCACTAAACATGACCAAGAATCACTTTTTGGGCCCTCCAATGATTTACACTTGTTACTATATCAGACAATATTATTACACAATGACAAAACATATGATGTTTCAATTTTAATAGATAGTCATTCTGTATGATTCTACTAAACGGTATACTGAGGTAAGTGTGCCTGCATGCACGTGCATAATACCCAAAATTGGGGCCTAATATGACACTCTTTATCTGCATGTTTGTCATGTGATGTCAATCTTACCCTGAATCTCAATGCATCCCAACTAAATCTTAGTCTAGATTCTAGCATGCAATTCAGAATCTGGGGAATGCCATTGGCAAGTGCTCATAGGTTTTCAGAATGAAAACAGAACCTTAAAATGTAACAATTTCATTATCAGAAAAGTATTTAAAACATCTTAGAAATCATTTCACGTGCATATATGATGTACCTGTTAGAATGCATCTACACTATGCTAAACTACTATGTTCTAAGACATTTCTTGCGAAGGTGAATCAGAAAAACAAAATGCTAGGTTAAGCACCTTCCAGGAAGCAGCTGACCACTGCTGACAGGACCCTTAGTATTGCCAAACCGCTTTGCCCTATTTTCGTGTTCCTTTTCTACACGCATGGCAGCTACCTCCTTCTCCATCGCAGCTACTTCTCTTCTCATCTTCTTTGCCTCAACCTCCATTGCCTTAGTTAATGTCTCAACTTTCTTTGCTAACATCTGTAAACAAAAGTCAGCCGAATTTAACCGCAAGTATAAATAGTTACAACCACAGGACCACTAAGCGTAGGCAAGATTATTAACCTCAATAGCATCATCCTTATCTTTGAGGCTTTGATCTTTTTCGTTACCAGCTTTCCTCAAAGCTAAAACCTCTTTCTGCAGCAAATCATACAACACCATAGCAACACTATCCTCTGTTTCTGTTGACTGAAACTCACTAGGCTTATCTTCCAGATTCGCTTTCCAGGTATTAGGTGTTTCACTGTCCTTGGTTGCATCAATAGACTGATTGAGTGATCCATTTAAAAGCAACTTACCCCTGTCTAATGATCTTGAGCCTCCATCAAATGATTTTGATGTTCCTTTAGCATGCTTCAACACGGTATTAGAGGATAAAGATCTCGAGGACGGTGTTCTTTTGGATAAAAAGCCATTGGAAGTCAGCTTTGAGATGTTATCAGCTCCACCAAGTGACTGACGACGAGAGGACCCATTGCTCATACTCCTACCCTCTGACGTAATGCGACCACTACTGATTGAAGATCCTCTCAAACTATCTTCGAGCACTTTGAGCCGTAATTGATACTTTTCCTGTTAAATATAATAGAAATGCTTAACTTTTACAACCAGGCAACCAGCGGAGAATAAGAAAAGCAGTTGTAAGATCGAGCAAGCATAATCAGATTATTACTTTCAACTGTGCTTCAGACCTTGCAGCTCGCTCAACAATAGCCAGCTTGTCACGAAGTTGCTGCATTTCTCCCTGTAATGGCAGTGGTAATAGAAGGATGTATGAAAAGCAAGAGCAGACAATCTTAATAGTGAGTAAAACTACTGCAATAACTCAAATGTAGGATCTGAAAATGAAGCCAAATTCAAAATTAACCTGCAAGAATCTCCGTTCTTCAAGCCATTGTTTCACCGGCATCACTTTGTCATTAGCATCTTTCCATTCATTAGCTACCACAGTGGCCACTCTATTGGCTGTTACTTTTGCACGAGCTAGCTCCCGGTCAAGAGTTTTCCGTTCCTCCTATGAGAGAAAATGAAAATTGAACATCGTTGCCACTTTTAGGTTTGTCAACAAACATATGAACCAGCGCAAGTAAAACAAAATTTAGTACTTGATAAGTTTAGCACATTACATTCATCTCCTGAACTTTCCTCTGGTAGTCCCTAACAGCATTAGCAGCTGCACCACCAGCAAGAACAGCCTCTTCCAACTCCCTTACAGTCTGGGTAAGCTTTTCAACCTCTGCAACCTTCTGCCTATGCATCTTGTCCAAAATTTTATTTTCTTCCTATACGCAAGCAACACACATGAAAATTCATCCCAATTACAAGCTTAGCAGACAGATTTCCATTCCAAGTTTTGACGCACACGAAAAAAAATGCATGATAGTAGTACCTGGCATATTTCTATCTGTTTCATTAGCTCTTGGTTTTTATTTAGGAGATCATCTACCATGGAAGCCTTAGCCAAGGCGACCTGAACAGTCCTCTCAGCTTCAAGCAAAGCTGCTTCTTTTGATTTGGTTAGGCGATCTAATGCTTTGTTATCATCTTGTAGCTTTGCAATCTGTAAAGAAAAGAGAGAAATCATCATTGACAGAACTCAGAATACTAGTTATTCTATTTTTGAGATAGACCAAATGTCTGAGGACATTAGACATACCTCTTGACGAGCAAGCTTAAGCTCAGCCTCAAGAGGAGCAAGAATGGCTTCAATGGGAGGCATATCATCATCCTTCTGTGCAGCATGAACTCTTCGAAGTGTGGCTTCAGCTGCAAATTGAGCTGCCATGGAAGCCTTCTTCTCATCATTAATTTTCTTAATTTCAAGATTCTGCAAGACATTAGATTTGATCAAATATAGCTTTGTGAAAATCAGTATAAATCATAGAAAGAGTTACAAGAGGTTTAAAGGAATACTTTGGTTTCTATCAGATTTTCTGCTAACTTGAGCTTCTCTTCCACTTTTGATAGTTCTTCAGTAAGCTTTGGCAAAACAGGAAGACAGAGGAGCATGTCAGCACCCATTGAACAATATATTGAAATACTATGACAGTATTAAAATAGGGGGCAAAAAAAAGGAAGACAAAAGAGGTCACTAATCAAATAAATCAAGCATATCAAAATTTTGAAGAATTCAATATACAGACATCAGCAAAATCGAGTTCCACAGGAGCTTCAGAAGTAAATGCAGTCACAATTAATCTCTACTGCATAAGCAAAAGGAGAGATATGCAAATCATAATTAATAAAATTTGATATCTCGGCATGTTTCAAGCCCTTTTAAAATAAATGGGAAAATAGACATTTCTATCTGTATCCGTGTTAGCATTTGACTGAGGACAAATCTACAAATTATATGTATTGGCAAACAAATTCAACAGAATGTAACCAATTGATGAACTATAACATAAAAACAAGAAAGCATCAAGGACAGGAGCAAATCATTTAACTGGGTATAAATTCTAGCAAGAAGCAACTAATATGAGGGCAGCTGCTAATGCCAGTTTTTTGCACCAACTGCTTCAAAAATAAAGATAACTGTGATAATGCTAATGACTTCTTTGAAATTACATCACAAAAACATTAGAATATGAGGGCTGCAGCAGTGTAATAGACCCGTGAACTAGTCTCGTTATCTTTGCTTCAACAAATAAAATTATAGCTGTATATTATATGACATAGCAACTACAAACTTCTAACAGTTTAATATACACGAGGCGGCACAATACTGCGCATCAATAAGAATGAATGATTACAGTAAAGTAATAATATGTTGTTCATTTTCTTACATGCGCAAAGGTTAAAATGATGAGGAAATTGTCAATAAGTATAGTTCTCAGGAAATGGAAGGAATCAGTTCTTCCATCAATCTGGAGAAAGGTATATTTTTCTACTGGAGCTGGAATAAAGCTGTAATCTTTTATTTCTAATAATATACATGATCCAGTAGTCCACATTTTGCATTTAGCTTTGCAAATTAAAAACAAATAAATGAAATTGATCAGATAAGCTGAAAATGTAATAAATCAAACATAAATTACTATCTAAACCTACTGGGTCTTTCCAATGAGACTTGAGATCAAGCAAACCCTCGTTAAAGATAACAAAAATGTTATAATTAATTTACTATTTTTAAACATAAAGTGAACTCGATGTATTTTTACGAAAATTAACTAAAATGTCTAAAATTGACCTCTTCAACGGCCTTCTCTCTGAGTCTTTCAGATAATCTCAACGCCTTGATCTCCGCTTGCGCTTCCCCTAATTCTCTGTCTTTATCTACAACAAACGATAACGAAAACAAATTAATATTTTTTTTCCAAAAAAAATTAATAAATTTAAATACAAATCAGCAGATCAAGCGGCATTTCGCACCTCTCACTTCATTTTCCAACCGATTAAGCTCCACTTTCACCGGATCCGACCCGTGCAACAGCGTAATAAATTCATTATCCGCGTCGAAGCTCGGCCTCACCGCTCGCCTTCTCGAAGAGCTCTTCCCTCCTCCACCTCCTTCCTTAAAGGACGCCGACATCGTCAACGACGTCGGAGTCGCAGTCGCACCAGCACTTCCACTGAACTCCGGCGCTGCCGCCCCTCCTTCGCCGGAAACATCCGACATTTTCTCCCTGATCTAAGATCCCTAACCAACCTCTTCTCGCTCACATCCAACTGAACTTCTTCCGACAAGATCCAAAAACGCTGCCGTATCAAATCTAACTAACTTCCTCAAGGATCCAAATCCTAAGAGAGATAGAGAGAGTGCAGTGTGGTGTTGATTTTGAGCTATAATGAACAGAGTTAGTTTCTTTTTGTTTCGTTTTCTCTCTCTTATTAGATTGTGATTTAAATCCAAGTAACATAAGAGTGACAGTGTGTGTTTTGAGATTGAGAGTGATTTATTTTTATTTTTATTTTTTAAAAATATTTTAAAAAGAAATATATAATAGGGATAAAGTCATTGATATCCCTGATGTTTGAACTTTTATTAAATAAACCACATACATACAGATTAATAAATTCTGAAGAGTTTCAATATACACCAATCAAGTCCTCACGCTGATTGTTAACGATATCATAAAAAGGGAATATTCTTGAAAAAGTTTTGACTTCTTGATTAAAATATAAATTGGCAATAATTTCAATTAGTAAGAGTGAACCAAAGAAGTAGAGAAGAGATGGGCCTTTAGAAGATATTATTAAATGATAATAATGTTACATCGTACATTTTTTTTCTTATTTAATTTACTAACAATCAAATTTCCTCCCTATTTAAACTATATAACTTTTGTCTTTCAATTTAAAAATATTTTAACTAAATTAACTACAAACAACATTTATATATAGAGAGACACATGCAAATTTTTTTTCTAATTATAATAATTTTTTCAAATATTATTTGAAAATTGGACTACCACCCAAATCGAAAAACCTTTAAACCTTTCAATAACATTAGCTTTTTCCCCGAAGCATGAATAATAATAGATGAAACTTGAAAACAATCTAATTATCAATAACAACAATCTAGAGATTTTTCTTTAATATATATATATATATTATATATATATATATTATATATATATATATATATATATATATATATCTATATATATATATATATATATATCTAGGGGGTGTAGGCAGAGGAGTCGAGGCAATAAGTGCCCAGTCAACTCTGCTTGATAAGTTTTTATTAGCTCAAATTCGAATTTGAATCAAGTTTTACATGTATTGTTCGAATTCGATCACAAAATTATTTTTAAAGAGATGTTTGACTCGATTTTAATTACTAAACGATTTAACTCGGATCGAGCAATTTAAATAATTTAAGTTTTTATTTTTTTTTATTTAAAATTTTAAATAATTTTCCTATAAAATCCAAATTTATGTTGCCTTTATATATATGGAGAGAGTCTTCGTGAGTCAAAAACGAACAGAATCGAGCTTTTATAAGTTGACGTCGTTTAATAATCGAACTATTTTTTTCAAATTCGAGTAGTTCCTTTATTAAACGAATAGATCTCGAACCAAATTAAATATATGTCGAGTTGGAACTATTCATGAATGGTTCGATTTGTTTACAGTCATATAACTACCAAACAAACCTTTAAGTATCTATTTAGTGTATATGTGAATATATAAAATATATAAACAATAAGGTTCTGAATGATATTATCCCTATTAATGTGACATGATAATAAAATAAGGTTAGTTAGCTGTTTATGAGGAGACGCTTTGCTGTTAAGCACGGTGACAGTAGTGCGCGAGAGTAGGGAGAGAGAGATTGTAATAACGCCGCTTTTTGGTCTACATCTAACAGGAGCACTATGCGTATTGCGCACCCTGTTTCTAGCTATAAGTCGTAATTAGGTCACTGTGCGTAATGCGCAAGCCAGCGCGCTTTAGCCTGTGCCCTTGTTGTCTGGTTTCTGATTGGTTTGTCTTTTTAGCTCATTACCTTGTTGTTCTAGTTTTTTTTTTTTTTTTTTGTAAACATAATTTAATATTTGATTTTTGAAAAGTTATGAAAGAAAAGTTTTCTAAACAATATATATATATATATGTTTATAATCAACCTACCAATCCAGTTCTTCACTCATTTTCTTGTATTTTGATTTCATAGTCATTTGGCGTTAGTATTCGACATTTACATATTTCTTAACAACTGAAAGTCTAATATAAGATTAGATATATTTCAAAATTTAATTAAATATGAAGTTGGAATAAATAAAATATATTTCATGGTCATTTGAAATGTTAATTTTCATTAGTGTAAACAGATTTGCCCTCATATGATAGGTCTGGTCTTGAGTATAAGTGGGTTAAGAGTCCGTCTATGGCCTTCGATTTTTTTATTACAATTCTAAATAACGTAATAGTCTAAGGATCCCAATTTTTTTCAATATAATATTATATTATGATCAGTGGCCTCAAAATATAAAAACCATATTAGTCCCGAAGATGTTAGGGCCAATCCTATATACGATCGCGATATGAATATTAAATCTCTTATATTGTTTTAAATATTTTTAGCCATATAAAAAATACAAAATAAATAATTTGAAATTTTATAATGTATTAATCGAATTAGCTAATTTTGGTGTTAAAAATCATGAGTTTAACTCGATCCAAAAACTAACTTGAGAGTAGATATATAATGCTTAAATTTTAAGTTCATTTATTCATCCCAGCCAATGTGAGATATTTTTCTCAACACTTTCGCTCGTGTACAGACTAATCTTTTGTCTAATTCGTATCACGTGGGTAGGTAGTATATACCCACTCATGTATGAGTATATCTTTAATCCCATATTCAAATTGATGGGTTTAATTTAACCCAAAAATAACTTAATAATAAAAAATTATCTAATGTTTATGTTTTAAATTCATTCATGAGAACAGTAGTATGATAATATCCTCAACATTTAGTATCTTATTCTTATTTCAAATAAAGGAGTTATGTTTTGTCATGTTCCCTAAAGGGCGTGATTTGATGGTGTATGGTTCATGATCTCATATTGAGATCATTGATTCGAATTCAGGAAGTGTATTTTCTGTAGGAATCTGAAACAGTCAGAGATTTTACATGCTCCGCTTAAGCCCGGAAGGGGTAATTTGACGACGGAATTTCTAACGAATTGGACGGATAAAGAGGAATGTCTATGGTGTTTGTTATGCATGGAGTAAGCATAAGAAAGCGTAAGATATAAGACATGATACTTTTTCACCATGTGTAAAGTGGAACCCTACAACATAACATCTCCTAGTTTTATTTGTTATAAAGGGTGAGACATATATGAGATACAAAATTCTTTGAATTATAACCTACACATTATTTCTATTTGCTAGCTTTGTGGATTTTCTTTTTTAGATAAAAGTTATGGATAAAATCTAAATTTATTTTTCAATCCTTTATTTTTTTGAATTTAAATTTGAGTAGTCAATTAAAATAAATAATTTGGAAATCCCTTAAGAATTTATGGGTGTATTATCTTCACATGATATCTAATGTATAATCCTACAAGTAATTCAAATGGAACAGGCTTCCTTTAGAAGTTCAAATTTTAAATTATATATTTTCGTTTGAAGTTGAGTTTTA